>JAWQFJ010030681.1:0-10000 GCA_034096865.1 Theodoxus fluviatilis | reverse complement strand
ATGCGTCTACAAGTGTTTCCTTGCACCTGTGTTGGTGCCTGCCTGACAGAACATGTGCATCTTTGTAATAGTCATCAAGGCACTCTGTCTTTGTCACGTAGTCGTTGTGAAGCACAGGTTAGTGCGAGCAAGGCTGACCACTGTCTGGGCGACAGGTGTCCTTACTGAGAGAAATGCACTGTCACGCCAATGACGTCATTCGGATTTATTACTACTTTACAATTTTTGCTGAAGACCCTGGTAAACAACACCTCACACGAGTCAGCCCAACACAACGCAACTCTACACGACACAAAATGACACAACGGAATACAATGCAACATAGCACAACATTACACAACACAACACAACACAACAAAATGCAATACAGCATAACTCAACACTACACCACAGGACAAGACATTACATGACTCACCACAGCAGAGTGCTAACAACACGCCGAGACACTACAGAACACCAACGCAATACAGCATAACTGCACACTACACCACAGGACAAGACATGACACAGCACATCACAGTGCTAACAACACGCCGAGACCCTACACAACACAACACAACGCAATACAGCATAACTGCACACTACGCAACATTACAAGACATGACACAGCACATCACAGTGCTAACAACACGCTGAGACACTACACAACACAACCCAATACAGCATAACTGCACACTACGCAACATTACAAGACATGACACAGCACATCACAGTGCTAACAACACGCTGAGACACTACACAACACAACCCAATACAGCAAAACTGCACACTACGCAACATCACAAGACATGTCACAGCACATCACAGTGCTAACAACACGCCGAGACACTACACAACACAACCCAATACAGCAAAACTGCACACGACGCAACAGTACAAGACATGACACAGCACATCACAGTGCTAATAACACGCCGAGACACTACACAACACAACCCAATACAGCAAAACTGCACACTACGCAACATCACAAGACATGACACAGCACATCACAGTGCTAACAACACGCTGAGACACTACACAACACAACCCAATACAGCAAAACTGCACACTATGCAACATCACAAGACATGACACAGCACATCACAGTGCTAACAACACGCTGAGACACTACACAACACAACCCAATACAGCAAAACTGCACACGACGCAACAGTACAAGACATGACACAGCACATCACAGTGCTAATAACACGCCGAGACACTACACAACACAACCCAATACAGCAAAACTGCACACTACGCAACATCACAGTACATGACACAGCACAACACAGTGCGAACAACACGCCGAGACACTACACAACACCACGCAATACAGCATAACTGCACACTAAGCAACAGGACAAGGCATGACACAGCACAGCAGAGTGCTAACAACACGCCGAGACACTACACAACACAACCCAATACAGCATAACTGCACATTACACCACAGGACAAGACATGACACAGCACATCACAGTGCTAACAACACGCCGAGACACTACACAACACAACACAACACAACCCACTACAGCATAACTGCACACTACGCAACAGGACAAGACATGACACAGTACATCACAGTGCTAACAACACGCCGAGACACTACAGAGCACCAACGCAATACAGCATATCTGCACACTACGCAACAGGACAAGACATGACACAGCACATCACAGTGCTAACAACACGCCGAGACACTACACAACACAACGCGACGTGACGCATTGCAAGACACAACGTGACGAGGACCCCACGTCACAAAACGACGCGAAACGACGTAACTCGATACAACAATACACCATGAAGCATTGCATGACAAAGAGTAACACTGTTACGAGTACATTCAGAAGATGATGTGACATCGGATAGCGAAAACAATATTGCTTCATGGACTAAATTCTTTATTGCAACTCTCATCGAATTCAAAAGGACCCCGCAATACAGTGTATTAATGTATGGTCAACACTCACTGACAAATCTGTCTGTGCTGCACACTTTTCCCATAATAATCGTCAATGCAAACCACAGCCATGTATGGCAGCATCGGCCTTCTTGTGTATTTGATGGCAAGGAGGTTCGTGGCCGTATCCGGGACAAAAGCATACTGAGATGGAAAAGTAAGGATGTTGTTAGATGCAGCTGCAAGTCTCGAAACTTTCCCCCCCTTTACCTCCTGGTCAATGAGCCACTGGCATCCAAAGAATACCATGCCAACGAGACCAAATGCATGGGTACTCC
The DNA here is from genome assembly GCA_034096865.1 of Theodoxus fluviatilis. Classification (NCBI taxonomy): domain Eukaryota; kingdom Metazoa; phylum Mollusca; class Gastropoda; order Cycloneritida; family Neritidae; genus Theodoxus; species Theodoxus fluviatilis. Next base: position 7,774 of record JAWQFJ010030681.1, on the reverse strand, counting down.
TGATCCATCACCTTTTGTACTTCTTCCCAAAAAAACTTCTCAACCAGACGGTTGGTCTTTGAAGTATGAAGTCTAAACTGCACTGCAGAAAGTCTTCACAGCCTGTATATGCACTCGAGTGAAACGTATGTTTTTATATCCTGGGTAGAAAAAAAGTAGACTTGTTTTACAAAGGAGACAACTCTTGGCTTTGTACAGCATTGCAGCATACCTTGTAGCTGCGAGCAATGATGAAAGTGACTTTATACTGTTTGTACAGATTGACGCATTCTTACTTTGACCATAATTACATGCCATCTGGCATTCTCGATGGGCTAACGTACGATAAATTCAGATTAAGATAGATGTGTCTTGAATCCTGCCTTATAGTTAGAAATTAGAGGACGATTTCCTCGGTGGTTCCTGGATGCTGTTCACAGACTTTGAACCTACAAAACAGAATGACGATGACCTAGCAATGCAGATATCTCTTTGGAACAGCTAGAGGGTTTTGGTGGAGGAGTGTAGGTCTTGTTGGTTTGTGCTTATCCAGAAGCAGGAGCAGATACGCAGGGCATCACTAGAGATGCATTTAGACAAGCCACAGAGAACTCTGCGCTTAATTCGATCATGCACAGGAAGGCAGCGAAGCTTTTGTCAGAACCGGAGACACAGGAACCGTTCGAGGGGGGCGTAGAACACCTCCTAGGCTGCCTTCTAAAACCCGTTATGAAGTCGACTCGACAATTGCTTTTAGCAGGCCTTGTCATCTTCTGTGATATATATAGAACATATTAAATATATTTGCATTTTTAAAGACCCCCAGCACAATGCTGAGACATACAGTTGGATATTGCATATGCCAGCTGGACTAGAAGACATAAGATTCGGATGGTTTTCAGTGACACCAGTTGTCTTGTGAACAGGTATATAGCTAGTTGGAAAGACTGATTAGTGTGACCATTTTGAGGACATTGAAAAACCAAGACGGTTATTTGTTAAAATGCACGTGGAATGTATGAGTGCGTCAGACCATGCATTTTTTATGTAGTGGGGAAAATGTTCAGTGTGAAATTTCCTCGCATAAAGATGTACCTAAGAAATATGTGTCGTGTGCCCTGGCGTAGTTCATATTTTAATCACTGAATCTCAAGATAAAAAAGACACCACTCTATAAAGCTTTTAATCATTCAAGGCTTAAGGGTGTAAACACCGGAAACAAATCTTTCTTCATCAGTGCTATTGTACTCAGTCCTTTGTAATAGGATAATGCCCAACATAAATGCAATGTTCTGTTCTGTAGACCCAAACTGGCGCCGATGTTAACCATCGGACTGGAACCTCATCGTAGATGCTATTTTAGCGTGATTCGTGGACCACGCATTTTCACACGTAAGGGTGACAGTGTGGTTGAAAATGTATGTGAAAATATCGGGAAACAAGACATCGACAAACTTGTAAAATGTTGTGAAACAGTTTCCTCAACCTTGATATAACACAATTTGTCCCACATCCAATTACAGAAGAAACAAAGAATGATTTGTACAATACATGCATATCACAAACAGTCAGAAAGTCTTGAAATGCAACATATGAGATACAACATTATTTGGGAGTAAAACCGTTTTATTTCATAGAAATGTTTAAAGGTAAAGGTGGTTTTTTTATAGCGACTTACACCCTTTGTCTGGGTCTCAAACCGCTTACAATTTACCCCCTGATCACTGGGCATCTTCATCAATCCTTACTGGTACCTCACAACAAACATAGTGACAGACATTTAAGACGCACACAGTCAGGTACCAGCACCAGTTTACAAAATATACAAAAAGTACAGCAAATTTTGAGACCTACTGCATAATGAATGTGACATCATCAACAGCTATACGATATTTCAAGTTACTGCATTCATGTACACTCTCTTCAGATATTGCGAAATGAAATGACTCGCATATTATACGAAAGTCTTTGCCATATCTGATATCTCTGATAACAATCAAATTGAAAGACTTGAAAATACTAGATAAAAAACTTGTTTGAGTCTGTCATCGTGAAATCTCAGTCAATATGCAGTTCTACACCTTCTAGGATGAAACGTATGGGAACAAGGGACCATCCACTTCAATGATTTTGGGTAAAAATCATGACAAGTGAACAATGCACAAGACAACACCTTAATAAGATTTTGTTATAAAGCACTTCAAAGTGACAGCATTGCAAGCTTTTTCTAGGCAATGACCACCTGATGAGAGTGGGGGTGGGGGTGGGAGTGGGGGTGAGGGTGGGGGTGGGGGTGGGGTGGGGTGGGGTGGGAGTAGGAAGCGGAAATGGGGTTAAGGGAAGGGAGGATGGCAGCCAAAAAAAATTGCAGCACAGAATGTGTGGGTTTTGATACATTTAAAATTGAAGCCGCTAGGATAGGGACATTTATAGACAGATGATGGTGAGATTCTATTCATAGCTAATTGTGTCGTGGAGGATGACGAAACACAGATAAGATGTAAGAGCAAACACTCACCGCAAACATTTTCCAGCTGAAAGTGCGAGGCCATTCATCACAACACAAGAATTGTATCGATTTGTTTCGGGGGGTAAAACCCGAAAGAACTCAGTTGAAATCATTGCAGTACAACATTCCCTGGGTCTCACTCTGAGAAAGACACGTCATATTTCGCAAATCACAATTAATAGTTACAACACCGTCTCTATCTATTTCGACCCTCTGTGAATCTGGCACGAAATCAAGCAGACGACACCCACCCACCAAAGTTCCTCTGCTAGCTCAGCCAAGCAAACTAAGAAGGTCTCCCAAACCCCCAAGGCCCCCTTGACCTCCCTGATTCCCCTGACCACCTTGACCTCCCGGAACGCCCTGACCACTCTGGTTCCCGCCCTGACCCCCAATGTTGACCCCCATCCGAGACAGCAGACCAAACAGCCCATTCTGGTTCGGTACGTTGCTGGGGCCATTGCCGAAGATGAACCTGGACACGTCACCAATGATTCCGAAGATCCTCTGCGCCTCCCTGCCCTCAGGGCTCTGTCCCACCACGGGTCCTAGCCCCGACCCCCCTCCGTTCAGACCCACCAGGTCACCGAGGCTGACCTCCCGCCTGCCGCCTCCCCCAAGCAAGCTCATGATGTTATCCAGGGGCGATCCTGAGTTACCTCCCCTAGAGCCCAACATTCCCAGAAGTCCCTGGAGGCCCTGTCCTCCCGGCTGCCATCGGTCGCTGCCAAGAACAGAAGGAAGTCCACCAGCACCTCCGGGTTGTCCCTGCCAGGAGTTTCCCGTAGGGCCTATACCGCTTCCTGGCAGTCCACTTCCGGGGAAGCCATTTCCGGGCAGTCCGCTTCCTGGGAATCCGTTTCCGGCTGTTCCAAATCCACTTGCGGGGTTTCTGTTGAGATCGGTGCCGCTTATCAGGACCCGGATGTTATCAGGAGTGGTTGAGGGGGTCAGCAGGGATGATGGTCCGACTGAGGATGCAGGATTTCCAGCAAGGGAGGCCGGAACGGCGCCGTTGGTAAGAGCGGAAGTGACCTGGGCCTTGATCAGAGCGGCCTGTTCGGGCTGGGTGACCGCGGCGTCAACGATGGCATTAGCACGATCCAAGTCTGACCCCTGACCATTGGGAAGCCCCAAGAACATCTCGGCCATGCCAAGATACTGGCTTAGTCTTCCCTGAGAATTCCACTCTGCCACCTTGGCCACTAGTTGTCCGAGGTCCATGTTGCTCAGGGAGCTTGCCAGTCCAGGAATTCCGCTCAGCGCGCCTCCCAGAGACGCGCTGGGGTTGGGGCCAAAGTTGGGGCGAGCCCTCTGAAACTCGAACGGTGCCCTCGTAGTGGTAGCGATGGAAGAGGACGCAGGGGTAGAAGACGACTCTGGGCCTTGGCTAGAAGTCCCGGTGCCCGTATTTATCGCGAAGCCTGCTACTTGTCTTTTGTTCCGCACCTCACTCAGGGCGGGTGCCGTCAGAATTGATTCGGTTACCGCCAGAATGAACCCGACCACGCAATACAACCGCAGTCCGGCCATCTTTGACGGAGAGTATTGTAAGGCAGTCTTCTCTGGTCCTTACTCTACAGCCTTACGGTCAATGGAGTTTGAATAGTTTTGGGAACTTGGGGGCGTGATTAATACTGAAGGCTCTTTGCCAAGGCGCTGATATAACACCTTAAAGGCTGTAATGCTGCGCTGTAGCTGGCTCTTGGAAAAAACGTCTCACGCCGAGCTGTTGGTGAAGCTCGGGCCAGAATGTTCAGGTGCTCCGTCGCGCAAGAGATAAAGCGGGCGACTGCGGTGAGAGATTGGAGCAACCTCTATTAATACCCCCACATCGTGACGACAACTCTCCTCGACCCCCTACTCATTCATTTCTGTCCCTCGTGCTCCTCAAGCCGCCCCCTTGCCTCGCCAGACGGTTTGTCCTTGTACCTCAACACGATCTTGCCTCTGACGTCACAGGGAGACCGTGTTCCTGCGTAGTCCAGATGTCTCAAGTGATTGATGAAGTCATCTCTCACACGCTCTCCCCAGTGCTATGACGGAAGCTGTCAAAAAACAACCACGAGGCCTCTTTAGGAGTGAGCAGTTGTTTCTGCGCAAATGTTGTGTGTTCTGTGTAGCTGCAGTTCAATTGGGCACCATTATGGTTTCGTTTTGTAATACATGTAATCTGTCATACATGCTCCCTTAGATGCACGCATGCATACGCATGCACACACACACACACACGCACACACACACACACACACGCACGCACACACACATACACAGAGGGAGGGAGGGAAGGAGACAGACAGACAGACAGACAGACAGACAGACAGACAGACAGACAGACAGACAGACAGACAGACAGACAGACAGACAGTCTGTCAGACAGAGACAGACAGAAAAACAGAGAGACAGACAGAAAAACAGAGAGACAGAGAGGCAGAGACAGACAGAGAGACCGAGACAGACAGAGAGACAGAGACAGACAGAGAGACAGATAGACAGAGACAGACAGAAAAACAGAGAGACAGACATAAAAACAGAGACAGACAGACAGACAGAGAAACAGAGACAGACAAAACAGAGAGATAAACAGACAGACAGACTGACAGAGACAGAGACAGACAAAGACAGAGAGACAGACAAAGACAAAGAGACATACAGACAGACAAAGACAGAGAGACAGACTGACACAGACACACAGACAGACAGACTGACACAGACACACTCGCTCTGACACAGACATACACCGACGGACGGACACGGACGGACGGATGGATGGATGGATGGATGGATGATGGACAGAGAGATAGAGAAACAGAGAGAAGGGGGGTTAGGCTGACTGAGTATAGACAGGATGACAGAATGCCCACCTTGACAGAGTGGTTTATTCATATGAAAAATTAACACGAGAATGAGATCTGTTTTCGTGGAGGCGGATCTTCTTTTTTTGGAACGTCCTCCATCAAAAGTCAAGTATTTTATTCCACCTGCTAGCGGTAATTTATTTCCTCCCGAAATGGTGTTTAGGAACTTATTTTTCAGTTGGGGAAAGCCCTCATAAGTTATTCAGTCTCGTGGAAATAGCGTCCCCATCCATTACTTTATGCCGGCTTGTTTTCTTGTCGGTTTTCGAAATAACTTGACATCTGAAAAATGAAAAGAACATCGCGAAATCAAATTCGTGCTAAGAAGTGCATTCATCGCTTATATTCCAGGAGACCTTGTAATGTTAAAAAATGAAATCGTGCCATTATGGTGCAGCTGCAGTCTATCGTTTTTCTGGAGTGGGTGGGTGCGTGGGTGTGTGAGTGCGTGCTCGCCTGTAAACATTCATGTAGGCATATGACGGTGTTTATTTATCAGCTGTGTCGGATGTTTAGCATCTCTCAGTGTGTTAAACTGAAGTGAGATAGAGCGTCACACATACTTTAACAAACACTCCTTCGCAAATCATCAGAACTCATGCTGGAAAGAGTGACTTGATTTCTGTGTACGTTTAGACACTAGACTTTAAATGCATTTTTTCCCATACAGAAATTCATGCACATTTGTTTTTATATGTGAAAAGACGAAAAACTTCAACAAAAATTCAAGAGAAAAAGTACACACGGAGAAACGAGCAAACATACACACGCAACTCACCGAAGATGTTGATTGTTGATTACCAAGGGCAACTCGAAAATGTTCAGTATACTGAAGAAAATATGAATGGAATTTTCGTGCATTGTATCTCAACACACAACTATTAAAAAAAATATTTCATCGCACTGAATGCTTTAAATTGCCTCGGCATGCACGGTCGCTAGAACTCGGTATTCAATGCAAAGTTTTCGGTTGCAATGGAGGTATTATAACGTAACGTAACGTAACGTAATGTTACATAACCAGTCATAACATGACACTGCGTAAGATAGGACAGCATGGCACAACATAACGTAACCTAACGTAACACGTACTCTGTTAATCCAAAATGTGGAAATGAAGGTACTTTTTGCTGGCATTAGGCAATGGCTATGTACAACAGAAACTACCAAATGCATGGCAACAAGCCACAAACAAGGGGGGACATAACATGAGCAAGGGTAAGTGGATGCATTGCCAGTGGTTAAGATCGAACTGCTGTTCTGGTATTGATTGTATTTATATATAAAAACTTAAGGCCGTTGTTTTAACAGATCAATAATATCTGTCTCTCTGTGTTTTCGGAGGACGGGATCTTTGACTGCAAGGCATGAGTCGGGAGTGGAATTCTTTGTGGAGGTGGGTGATTTGCATTTTTCAGGGCGATAAATATATTCTTTCCCGCTGAAATGTTGTGAGTCTGGCTGAAAGTATCTGCAGATCTTCCGATTATATGTTGTGCCTTCTTTATAAATTCATTGAGAGATGAGTAGAACGAGACACTAGACAAAGTAAAAACTGTAAATTTTTAACCAAAAAGTCTCCTTCAGTGGGTCACCTTTACATGTCCGCTGTAAGTGCATATCTCTTCTTTATAGGTATGACGAAGACTGTTTTGTCTCCACTGCACCATGTCCTCGCGTTAACAAAAAACCAAGAACTTCACCTTGAAGTTTTAAAAACAGAACTGCGTTCATATTGAAGTCAGCTAGTTTTAGATTGTAGAGAGCAGGGTTGTCTTGTCAAAAATATTACAAGCGAAGAGCGTTCCGATTCATAGAACTTGAACAAAGCAAGAATATGTTTTCTGTGTAAAAGAGAGTTTGAGTCATCAGCACGCCATTTCGAACGCACAGTTTGCCTTGAAAGATATGAGGTCACACTGGGGTGTTAGCAATAGGGCGTTGCTTCTTCCAGAAAACTTTTTACTCGTAAATCTCAATCTCTCTCTCTCTCTCTCTCTCTCTCTCTCTCTCTCTCCCTCTCTCTCTCTCTATCTCTCTCTCTATCTCTCTCTCTCTCGCATACATACGCACACAAATACACACATACACTCACTCACACACACACACACATACACACACACACACACTCACATACATACACAGACACACACAGGCACTAACACACACACACACGCAGGCACACACGCAGGCACACTCGCATGCACGCACACACACACGCCCACATATATACGCACACGCAATCACACACGTACGCGCTCGCATACATACACACACACACACACACACACACGCACGCACACACACATACACACATACACACACACACAAACATGCACGCACACACACACACACACACACACACACACTCTCATACATACACACACACACTCACATACATACACAGACACACACAGGCACAGACACA
>JAWQFJ010030680.1:50000-51919 GCA_034096865.1 Theodoxus fluviatilis | reverse complement strand
TTACTCCTAGAAATATGTTGCACGAAAGCTGAAGTGCAGAGTTTGGATCGGTGTGATATTGGACTTCATGGAAGGGTGTCTTTTGGGGTTCCATGACATTTCAGCGCCAGCATTTCAGCGCCAACACTTCAGCGCCGTCATTTCAGCGCGGCGACACTTCAGCGCCGTACATTTCAGCGCCGTACATTTCAGCGGCGACTCTTCTTTCATAAATTTCAGCCAAACACTAACGACATCAAAGGGGAGTTCAGAAGGCGCAGTGCTTCATTGCGCTTACTCAGCGCTTAATGTGATTCACTCGTGAACGGCAATTTGGGGCGCGATTCACTCAGCGCTCACTCAGCGCTGAGCAGCGCTGTGAATCACCAATCCGACGTGCAGCAGGATGATTTCGCATCAATTCAAAATGGCGTCTTCGATCCCGCACTGGCCGTCGACGCGTACAATAACCCTCAGAAACATCATTTTGGGACTGGAACGGGCTTTATTTGCCCCAAGCGCCCTGTATGCGTGAAGAATGGCAAGTAAGGATGACACCGTAGTGGACTTTATTCATGCAGAATACATGTAAACGTGCATAAACGATGTCTGTGGCAAAGAAAATATTTTCTTCGCGTCTATCAACACAACATGGGGCGCAGAAGATTTACCTCCCCTTTAACAAGTGAAGCGCTGCACAAACTCTGGGGCGTTCAGGTGAGCAATGAAGCGCTCAATTGCCAACATTAAGCGCTCATGCAGCGCTGAGTTGTTATGAACAAGCCTCAAGTGTCCTCGATAGAAAGATAGAGAACTAGCTAAACATATAAACCATGGTGTATTTTGCCAAAATGTGAGAATTTCAGAGCAGGGCTTATTTGTCACGTGACATTGCCGCAATGATTGCGGCAACTCCTTAGTGAATTATTTGTCATAAATCAGCGCTGAAATGTACGGCGCTGAAAAGACACCGCGCTGAATTGGTGGCGCTAAATTGGTGGCGCTGAATTGATGGCGCTGAAATGACGTGTTACCCTGGTGGTCAGAACAAAAGGTTTTGGCATCAAAGTTTTTTAACGATCTATAGGCCAGATAAGAATGATCGCGTTTTTTGCTTTTGGAGAGTTTAGCGTGCAAGGAGCAGATGATAGAACAATGATCACTAATGCCCATTCTTGGCACCCAAGTGCTTTGTACCAGATGGATGTTGGTGGTATATATGTGATCAATAAGAATCGATGTTGACAGTGACTCTAGTGACTGTATGAACCAATTGCTTGAGTCCAAAGAGCAGGATAGTTGAATTCCATGCACCGTTAATTTTTAGGTAGTCTATATTAAAGTCACCAAGAAGAAGAATATATTTCCCAAGAGCACTCACTTTGTCCATCATGCTTACAAATTCACCATACCAACAGAAGGTGGAGGCAGGGTTTCTGTACAAGAATCCCAGGAGAAGAGAAGTCTTTGAAGATTGTTTCAGCTCCAACAAAATACACTCAGCACTTGAAGATTCAAGGTCATGTCTTCTATAAATAAAGTTTCGTAGGTCATAGTTAATGTAGATTGCTAACCCAGTGTGCCCAGGTAGCACAGGATTGCGTCGTACGATGTCAAATCCTGATATTCCAATTGCTTCATCACTGATTTCACTGTGAAGGCGAGATTCACTTATTCCAAGAATGCCTAACTGTTCCTTCTGAATAAGAGCACCAATGTCCGTCACTTTATTGTATAAATGATATACATTTATATGTCCTATGTGCAAATTTTGTTTATGGACCATGATTGTTGATAATGATACCTAACTGTCACTGGATTGGATGGGAAGAGAAAGAAAGAAAAAATCACGTCGGCAAAGTATTCATCGTTCACGCCAAAAATCCATCGAAGAATACTGTAGCCAACTGGTATTCACACTGTTGGTACTGGACGGAGAC
>JAWQFJ010030680.1:42500-47500 GCA_034096865.1 Theodoxus fluviatilis | reverse complement strand
CAGACAGACAGACAGACAGACAGACAGACAGACAGACAGACAGACAGACAGACAGACAGACAGACAGACAGACAGACAGACAGACAGACAGACAGACAGACAGACAGACAGACAGACAGACAGACAGACAGACAGACAGACAGACAGACAGACAGACAGACAGACAGACAGACAGACAGACAGACAGACAGACAGACATGGTTGTTAGGGCGGTAGTGGGAAAGGGGCTGAGGAAAGAGAAAACTGGAAGGCAGTTTGAGTCTCTATAACTGACTCTATAAACCATTGCTTCGATAAACCGGTATCATTACAAGTCGTGAATTGAGGAGTTGAATTTAAAATTACGATGGAGCCACACTGATAAATCTCTTCCTTTCATGACGAATTGAAAGTGACATCCAGATATGAATACTCTGTAGCTGGGAGAGAAAGGAGGGAGTTAGGAGATGGGGGGTGGAGGGGAGGTGTGTGAAAAAGAAAAAAATGACTAGGAGGAGAAGAATATTTCAAACTTTGCTTTCTTTCACCATTTATGAGAAAGCATAGTGTGGGGCAGTCTGACTCCCTGTAATTGGCCCCATAAAACCATGGCCTCCATAAACCAGTGCCATTAGGCGTGAAATGAAGCAGTATAACAGGCAGTTGCAGTGCATGCACACCCGGTTTCCCCTTCTTAATGGACGCAAAGGTACTTCTAGTTCCAGTTGTGACAAATGTGACACCGCTTCTGTAGTCGGGGGAAGAGGGGTTGAGTGGTAGGGAGTGAAAAGAGAGGGGGTGAAGGAAATGAGTGAGTTTCTACACGTATATCAGGAATACCTCCCTTCTATAGCATATCATGTTCCTTTCACTCGAACGCCTTCAGTTGCTGTTGTCCGTCGTCAGCACTGACTGATCTTCAAGGACGATTGCACAGCGCACTTCATGTGAAAGGACTCGGTAAATGGTATACACCTTCCTAGAGAGGCACAGAATCAAGCAGTCAAAATTGTCATGAGTCTCAGAAAGACCCTCGCTTTATTTGAAAACTCGCGTCCTGATCAACGAAGACAATCGAGGTGCAATCCATCGTCAGACATAGGACGTGTTCATTGCTGTTTCCACATGTCATTTTGCTCAAATAGAAAAAAAACACCACACAACACTACACGAAGCAGTTCGATGCCAAGGTGACTACAGACGAAAATTAGCTGTGAAGTTGAGCAAAAAATACTGCCCAGAGCAGCTTCGTCTTTTCTCATCAGATAGAATCCCCAGCTGTACCGCGTTTGGGACTACTCCTACAGATTTTGTTTTGTTCAACAAGGAGAAACAACAATATATGTAACAGATAGATGGACAGGAAAGCGAACCTTTGAGCACGTGATAACGCATTGCACTGAACGAATGAAAAGATGCTCCCACCACCCCCCACCCCCACCCCACCCCCACCCCACCCCACCCACCCCACCCATGTAGGGAACTGACGTAGATAGTATTGGACTTTTTGAACCGACGGGATGCAAAATGACTGGAAGTTGAAAAGAGAAAATGAGCTTGCTGCATGAGGACGTCTGACAAAGAACCGGGGCAGTAGAACGCAGACATGCGTGCCAGATGTTATTGGATTGCTATGGCATTCAATACACAGATTCCACAGCAAACAACATAGTTCCAAACAAGGAAGCGACAGCTAATGCAAACACTCTCACTTTTGTTTTTTAAGCAAAAGGTCTTCAGTGAAGCAGGGTTCTTGGGGGCGAAATTGACGTTGACACTTTTTTTTTTCATCTGACAAAATGCGCGATATTGATTGCTTTGAGGATTTGAGTGGAATCGAGCGTTGCATAGTGCTCACGAGATGTCGGTCACACAGCTTCACAAAGTCAGGGGTAGACAATACGTGAGGTGCCATGGTACTTGATGTTTCCAGTCGGGTTTTTTTTCACCCCCAAGCTCACTGTCTTTCAGGAGGAGGGAAAATATTGACCCTTATGCTCTCCTCAACCGTACCTTACTTCATTTTTTAATTTGCCGCTGGCCTCACGGTGAGAAAATATTGATGCAAGAGCGAGTAGCTACTGGAGGCCCTGGGTAGTTTCCCAAAGACGGAACTATTATATTTGAGTCAGGACTTTGTCCTTGCCCTGGGGATGTGTTCCTGCCTAGGGCCGCTGTGCATGAGGTGATTTCCCGCGTTCCACACTGACGCTCTCCACATGACAGTTCGTGAGCAGCGTTCATCGCTTGCCACACCTGCAGCAAGCGATGCTACCGAGCCGCACAGCGAGTGCGGAATGGAATGAAAACTGTCCTATTCTGATGCCGCGTCGCGTGCGTCAGTCAAAAATATCTACCAATCGCAGAGCACCACCACTGATTCTCTTTCTCCACTGGCGCGAACCGCGATTCCAGTGATGGCTGCCACAGTGACGGATCCTGAGATGAAGAAAAAGATTGGAGCTGTGTCGAGATCAGGATATTTTGTACAATAGTTTAATGAGGGAATCCTTCGAACGCCATTAGTTAACTTTGAAGACGCGTGCATAAGGTGGCCTGTCGATGTTGCAAGCGAATGTAATCTCTCGCCACATCGCCAGCGATGCGTGGAGTATCGTGTGCCACGACCGTAAGGTCACTGGTATAGTCCCAGCCCTCATGTCTTTTGCAACGCGGCCCTGCCTGGAGTGCGCTGCCAAAGGGATGAGACCCATTGACGTATGACAGCTCGTGAGAAGTTTTCTCAGGAACCTCTCCCTTCTTCCATCTTCGCTGCACCGACCAGAGCTTTCTATCTATAACCTGGGGAATCTGGGAAGTTTACTCATGCCAGTTTCTTTATCACTCCTAGGCCAAGAGGGTCTTGCGGTCAGGTCGGGAAAAGCCAGTTCAAATCGATACATGATCAAAGGCGCTCTTACAGTAAGATAGCACCAGAGATGGAAGTGAGCATGCGTACCGTGGCGCCATCACTCTTCAATTTGTTGGGTTCCAGGAGAGCGTCCGATAAGGAAGGGTTTGGCTGGATAGGTTCAGCGTCCCTTGGGTCATCGTTGCCCAGTCATCTGGCAAGACCGATAGCGTAGAGCCTCCCATTGATACCTCAGGTCTCTTTCTTATCGCAGCCGGAGTGCCTCGGGCGTCTTTTTTTCCATGCCCGACTTGCCTTTACTCAAGAAGGTCTTCGACGACGGCGGGGAAGGATTCCAGGAAATAAATATTGCATCGGCGACTGCCTCAGTGAAAGAACTGTGTTGATGGCCGAGCTCTAGGAAGAAGGAATTCAATTTCCTAATGCTAGAGGATTATGGGTGAACCCTAAAAAGCAAAGCGAACGTTGCAAATGTACAGGAGCCTTTTAACATTCAATAACTAGAATAATGAAACGAGTTATTTTTTAAAAATACATTTACTTTAAAGGAAGCAATGTGCACGATCGCCTCAGCAAATATCTGCAAGGCGTACATTTCTCATGTTGCGAAGATCGTTTGAAAACACCGAAAAATGTAGAGTGCGAACGTTTTGTGTTCCTGCGGCCTGCACTCAAGAATAAGTTGATCTTGAATCTGGTTTTAAAAAACTAGCAAATCTGCAAGATGAAAATTCCAATGGTGTTGCATTGTGGGACTCGGTTGCACACGTTGGCGCCAAATTGAGTCGTAGTGCTGAGCGGAAGTGACGCGGGCTGAGGATCTGCCCAGTTGCCGTCCATCACCGTGCACGCTGGCGTCTGCGTGATTTGTGGTGTGCGCACTGACAGGCGGTGCGTGTTAAAACCCCATGTTTTACCACCAGTTGTATACAGCCCTCAACAGCCCTGCTGGAATGTGGCGTGGCCTCGTCAACATCACGAAATTTCCCTAGCGTCCCTCGCCAATTGCCGTCTTGTTTGTCTGTTAACTTGTTTTTGGTGATCTTGTTTCTGCCGTTGTTCGTTTGTTTGTTTGTGTGTTGTGTGTGAACGACGTGTGTGTGTATATGTGTGTATGTGTGTGTGTATGTGTTGTGAGTGTACATGTGCGTGTATTTGTGTGTGTGTGTGAGTGTGTGTATGTGGTGTGTGTTTGTATGTGTTGTGAGTGTACATGTGCGTGTATTTGTGTGTGTGTGTGTGTGTGTTGTGTGTTGTGGGTGCGTTGTATGTTGTGTGTGTGTGTGTATGCGGTGTGTGTGTGTGTATGTGTTGTGTGTTTTGGGTGCGTTGTATGTTGTGTGTGTGTGTATGTGGTGTGTGTGTATGTTGTGTGTTGTGGGCACGTTGTATGTTGTGTGTGTGTGTGTGTGTGTGTGTGTGCATGTGTTTGCGTGCATGTGTTTGTGTGTATGTGTGTTGTTGGTGCGTTGTATGTTGTGTGTGCGTGGTGTGTATGTATGTGTGTTGTGGGTGCGTTGTATGTTGTGTGTGTGCGCGCGTGTGTGTGTGCGTGTGTGTGTGCGTGTGTGTGTGCATGCGTGAATGTACATGCATATACAGAGTTTGTGCATTGTCTATGTGGCTCACTGCCTTTCTCTCCGTTCGTCCGTCCGTCCTCCTTTCTGTTCGACCATCCGTTTTGACATTGCATTTGGACGTCGGACAGTGTTTCGTAGAAATTTGATGTAACTCTCCTTTCAGTGTGGACTGTTTTTAGTTTTTATGGCATGTCTTTGGCGCAGTTCCATTTCACGCAGTAAAATACCAAATGAGACACCCTGCTGCCACCATCATCTCTCAACTTTCGTCCGCCTTCTCGTGCCGTTGGCCCACAGTCCAGTAACTAGTCGTAAAAAACCCTCTCAAGCTTCCATTTTAAGTTCCACTCAGTATTTCCATGCGTGCTCTATCTGTTGGTGTGTGACTGGTTTTTAATGACTCAGCTGCTCCCGCCTTTAGAATCTCGCAACATTACTTCCGAAGGAAGACACGCGATTTTGCCAAGAATAATCACTGTTCGCACCGTCGAGAATGGCGGAGATCTCTATCGCGCCTTGACCAACAACAATCCATTAAAAAAAATACTTCCCTTTTATGTTCGTTTCAC
>JAWQFJ010030680.1:22500-30000 GCA_034096865.1 Theodoxus fluviatilis | reverse complement strand
CAGGTCTTTTTGTCTTTCTAGTGTCTCTCATGTCTTTTTGTCTTTCCAGTGTCTCTCATGTCTTTCCAGTGTCTCTCATGTCTTTCCAGTGCCTCTCATGTCTTTATGTCTTTCCAGTGTCTCTCAGATCTTTTTGTCTTTCCAGTGCCTCTCAGGTCTTTTTGTCTTTCCAGTGTCTCTCATGACTTTTTGTCTTTCTAGTGTCTCTCATGTCTTTCCAGTGCCTTTCATGTCTTTATGTCTTTCCAGTGCCTCTCAGGTCTTTTTGTCTTTCCAGTGCCTCTCAGGTCTTTTTGTTTCTCCAGTGTCTCTCATGTCTTTCTAGTGTCTCTCATACCTTTCCATTGCCTCTCATGTCTTAATGTCTTTCTAGTGTCTCTCATGTCTTTCCAGTGTCTCTCATGTCTTTCCAGTGTCTATCATGTCTTTCCAGTGCCACTCATGTCTTTCCAGTGTCTCTCATGTCTTTTCAGTGCCACTCATGTCTTTCTAGTGTCTCTCATGTCTTTCCAGTGCCACTCATGTTTTTCCAGTGTCTCTCATGTCTTTCCAGTGTCTCTCATGTCTTTCTAGTGTCTCTCATGTCTTTCCAGTGCCACTCATGTCTTTCCAGTGTCTCTCAGGTCTTTCCAGTGTCTCTCTTTTTTTTGTCTTTCCAGTGTCTCTCATGTCTTTCCAGTGTCTCTCTGATTTTTTGTCTTTCCAGTGTCTCTCATGCCTTTCCAGAGTCTCTCATATCTTTCCAGTGTCTCTTATGTCTTTTTGTCTTTCCAGTGTCTCTCAGGTCTTTCCAGTGTCTCTCATGTCTTTCCAGTGAATCTCATGTATTTCCATTGCATCTCATGTCTTTTTGTCTTTTCAGTGACTCTCATGTCTTTCCAGTGCCTCATGTCTTTCCAGTGCCTCTCATGTCTTTCCATTGCCTCTCAGGTCTTTCCAGTGCCTCTCATGTCTTTCCAGTGCCTCTCATGTCTTTTTGTCTTTCCAGTGTCTCTCATGTCTTTCCAGTGTCTCTCATGTCTTTCCAGTGCCTCTCATGTCTTTCCAGTGCCTCATGTCTTTCCAGTGCCCCTCATGTCTTTCCAGTGCCTCTCATGTCTTTCCATTGCCTCTCATGTCTTTCCAGTGCCTCATGTCTTTCCAGTGCCCCTCCTCATGTCTTTCCAGTGTCTCTCAGGTCTTTTTGTCTTTCCAGTGTCTCTCAGGTCTTTTTGTCTTTCCAGTGCCTCTCAGGTCTTTTTGTCTTTCCAGTGCCTCTCAGGTCTTTTTGTCTTTCCAGTGCCTCTCATGTCTTTCCAGTGTCTCTCAGGTCTTTTTGTCTTTCCAGTTCCTCTCAGGTCTTTTTGTCTTTCCAGTGTCTCTCAGGTCTTTTTGTCTTTCCAGTTCCTCTCAGGTCTTTTTGTCTTTCCAGTGCCTCTCATGTCTTTCCAGTGCCTCTTATGTCTTTCCAGTGCCTCTCATGTCTTTCCAGTGCCTCTCAGGTCTTTTTGTCTTTCCAGTGCCTCCCAGGTCTTTTTGTCTTTCCAGTGCCTCTCAGGTCTTTTTGTATTTCCAGTGCCTCTCAGGTCTTTATGTCTTTCCAGTGTCTCTCAGGTCTTTTTGTCTTTCCAGTGCCTCTCAGGTCTTTTTGTCTTTCCAGTGCCTCTCATGTCTTTATGTCTTTCCAGTGTCTCTCAGGTCTTTATGTCTTTCCAGTGCCTCTCATGTCTTTCCAGTGCCTCTTATGTCTTTCCAGTGCCTCTCATGTCTTTCCAGTGCCTCTCAGGTCTTTTTGTCTTTCCAGTGCCTCCCAGGTCTTTTTGTCTTTCCAGTGCCTCTCAGGTCTTTTTGTATTTCCAGTGCCTCTCAGGTCTTTATGTCTTTCCAGTGTCTCTCAGGTCTTTTTGTCTTTCCAGTGCCTCTCAGGTCTTTTTGTCTTTCCAGTGCCTCTCATGTCTTTTTGTCTTTCCAGTTCCTCTCAGGTCTTTTTGTCTTTCCAGTGCCTCTCATGTCTTTCCAGTGCCTCTTATGTCTTTCCAGTGCCTCTCATGTCTTTCCAGTGCCTCTCAGGTATTTTTGTCTTTCCAGTGCCTCCCAGGTCTTTTTGTCTTTCCAGTGCCTCTCAGGTCTTTATGTCTTGCCAGTGTCTCTCAGGTCTTTTTGTCTTTGCAGTGCCTCTCAGGTCTTTTTGTCTTTCCAGTGCCTCTCATGTCTTTCCAGTTCCTCTCAGGTCTTTTTGTCTTTCCAGTGTCTCTCATGTCTTTTTGTCTTTCCAGTGTCTCTCATGTCTTTCTAGTGCCTCTCATGTCTTTCCAGTGCCTCTCATGTCTTTATGTCTTTCCAGTGCCTCTCAGGTCTTTATGTCTTTCCAGTGTCTCTCATGTCTTTCTAGTGTCTCTCATGTCTTTCCAGTGCCTCTCATGTCTTTATGTCTTTCCAGTTCCTCTCAGGTCTTTTTGTCTTTCCAGTGCCTCTCATGTCTTTATGTCTTTCCAGTTCCTCTCAGGTCTTTATGTCTTTCCAGTGTCTCTCATGTCTTTCCAATGTCTCTCATGTCTTTCCAGTGCCTCTCATGTCTTTCCAGTGTCTCTCCTGTCTTTCCCGTGCCTCTCATGTCTTTCCAGTGCCTCTCATGTCTTTATGTCTTTCCAGTTCCTCTCAGGTCTTTTTGTCTTTCCAATGTCTCTCATGTCTTTCCAGTGTCTCTCATGTCTTTCCAGTGCCTCTCAGGTCTTTCCCGTGCCTCTCAGGTCTTTTTGTCTTTCCAGTGTCTCTCATGTCTTTTTGTCTTTCGAGTGTCTCTCATGTCTTTCTAGTGTCTCTCATGTCTTTCCAGTGCCTCTCATGTCTTCATGTCTTTCCAGTGCCTCTCAGGTCTTTATGTCTTTCCAGTGTCTCTCATGTCTTTCTAGTGTCTCTCATGTCTTTCCAGTGCCTCTTGTGTCTTTATGTCTTTCCAGTTCCTCTCAGGTCTTTTTGTCTTTCCAATGTCTCTCATGTCTTTCCAGTGCCTCTCATGTCTTTCCAGTGCCTCTCAGGTCTTTCCCGTGTCTCTCATGTCTTTCCAGTACCTGTCATGTCTTTATGTCTTTCCAGTTCCTCTCAGGTCTTTTTGTCTTTCCAATGTCTCTCATGTCTTTCCAGTGCCTCTCATGTCTTTCCAGTGCCTCTCAGGTCTTTCCCGTGCCTCTCAGGTCTTTCCCGTGCCTCTCATGTCTTTCCAGTGCCTCTCATGTCTTTCTAGTGTCTCTCAGGTCTTTTTGTCTTTCAGTGTCTCTCATGTCTTTCCAGTGCCTCTCATGTCTTTCCAGTGCCTCTCATGTCTTTCTAGTGTCTCTCAGGTCTTTTTGTCTTTCCAGTGTCTCTCATGACTTTCCTGTGCCTCTCATGTCTTTCCAGTGCCTCTCAGGTCTTTCCATTGCCTCTCAAGTCTTTCCAGTGCCTCTCAGGTCTTTCCAGTGCCTCTCATGTCTTTCCAGTGCCTCTCATGTCTTTCCAGGGCTTCTCATGTCTTTCCAGTACCTCTCATGTCTTTCCAGTGCCTCTCATGTCTTTCCAGTGCCTCTCATGTCTTTCCAGTGCCTCTCAGGTCTTTCCAGTGCCTCTCAGGTCTTTCCAGTGCCTCTCATGTCTTTCCAGTGCCTCTCATGTCTTTCTAGTGCCCCTCATGTCTTTCCAGTGCCTCTCATGTCTTTCCAGTACCTCTCATGTCTTTCCAGTGCCTCTCAGGTCTTTTTGTCTTTCCAGTGTCTCTCATGTCTTTCCAGTGCCTGTCATGTCTTTCCAGTGTCTCTCATGTATTTCCATTGCCTCTCAGGTCTTTTTGTCTTTTCAGTGCCTCTCATGTCTTTCCAGTGCCTCGTGTCTTTCCAGTGCCTCTCAGGTCTTTTTGTCTTTCCAGTGCCTCTCATGTCTTTCCAGTGCCTCTCAGGTCTTTTTGTCTTTCCAGTGCCTCTCATGACTTTCCTGTGCCTCTCATGTCTTTCCAGTGCCTCTCAGGTCTTTTTGTCTTTCCAGTGCCTCATGTCTTTCCAGTGCCTCTCATGTCTTTCCAGTGCCTCTCAGGTCTTTTTGTCTTTCCAGTGCCTCATGTCTTTCCAGTGCCTCTCATGTCTTTCCAGTGCCTCTCAGGTCTTTTTGTCTTTCCAGTGCCTCTCAGGTCTTTTTGTCTTTCCAGTGTCTCAGGTCTTTTTGTCTTTCCAGTGCCTCTCAAGTCTTTCCAGTGCCTCTCAGGTCTTTTTGTCTTTCCAGTGCCTCTCAGGTCTTTTTGTCTTTCCAGTGCCTCTCAGGTCTTTTTGTCTTTCCAGTGCCTCTCAGGTCTTTTTGTCTTTCCAATGCCTCTCAGGTATTTTTGTCTTTCCAATGCCTCTCATGTCTTTTTGTCTTTCCAGTGCCTCTCAGGTCTTTATGTCTTTCAGTGCCTCTCATGTCTTTTGTCTTTCCAGTGCCTCTCATGTCTTTCCAGTGCCTCTCATGTCTTTCCAGTGCCTCTCATGTCTTTCCAGTGCCTCTCAGGTCTTTATGTCTTTCCAGTGTCTCTCATGTCTTTATGTCTTTCCAGTGTCTCTCATGTCTTTCTAGTGTCTCTCATGTCTTTCCAGTGCCTCTCATGTCTTTATGTCTTTCCAGTGCCTCTCATGTCTTTCCAGTGTCTCTCATGTCTTTCTAGTGTCTCTCATGTCTTTCCAGTGCCTCTCATGTCTTTATGTCTTTCCAGTGCCTCTCATGTCTTTTTGTCTTTCCAGTGTCTCTCATGTCTTTCCAGTGCCTCTCATGTCTTTCCAGTGCCTCTCAGGTCTTTCCAGTGCCTCTCATGTCTTTCCAGTGCCTCTCAGGTCTTTCCAGTGCCTCTCATGTCTTTCCAGTGCCTCTCATGTCTTTCCAGTGCCTCTCATGTCTTTCCAGTGCCTCTCATGTCTTTCCAGTGCCTCTCATGTCTTTCTAGTGCCCCTCATGTCTTTTCAGTGCCTCTTAGGTCTTTCCAGTGCCTCTCATGTCTTTCCAGTGCCTCTCTTGTCTTAATGTCTTACCATTGTCTGTCAGGTCTTTTTGTCTTACCAATGTTTCTCATGTCTTTATGTCTTACCAGCGTCTCTCATATATTTATGTCTTTCCAGTGTATCTCGTGTATTTTCGTCTTTCCAGTGTCTCTCATGTATTTTTGCCCATCCATTTTCTCTTATGTCTTTATGTCTTTTCAATGTGTTTCTCATATCTTTATGTCCTTCCAGTGTCTCTCATGTCTTTATGTTTTTCCAGTGTCTCTCATGTCTTTATGTTTTTCCGATGTCTCTCATGGCCATATATATGTCCACTATCTCTCAGGTCTTTTTGTCGTGCTGTCTGCTGGGCCGACTTGACAGGAAAAACGCGGAATTGAGACAAGACACACGCGCATTATACGTGTAGCGTCGTTAAAGAAAAAAAAAACAACTGACAAAGCGATGGTGGGGAAAGGCTTTTACTGACAATCTTCACTCCGACGATCATCCGCCCAAAACAAACTCAAGGCACGGTGACAAAATCTCAAGTGAAGTGCACTGGAGCTCATGAGGGAAAGGCCGATTCATCTGACTAAAACGGACTGTGTCCAGAATGCTTTTTAGTGAACATTCTCTCTTTGGGCAGCTCTCTAATGGCTTTGCTCTATATGTCCTGACACGGACCATTCGTGTGTCTTCAACGACACTTGCAGGCTGATGGAAAAAAGTCTGTGGAAAAAACTTGTTCAAAGAATTATTCTTTTTTCCCGGACGTTTGTTTTATCTTCTGTACACGTCTAAAAATATTGGCGTTCTAGTCTTTTGATTGCTTCAATATATGTAGTCGTGAAAGTGGTTGCCTTGCATATTACTCTCTTCTCATTTTCTTTCTCATGGATATTTTCAAGCTTGCAGAAATGGGCACACACACACACACACACACACACACGCACACACACTCGCATCTACATAACATATAATACACACAAATACACGGATGCACACATGCACACGCGCATGCACGCAAGCACGCGCATGAACACGCGTGTGTGCACACACAAATACACACCCACCCCGCGCGCACGCACACACAAACACACGCACATTCACACACACACACACACACACATACACACACACATACACACAAACAATCACAGAGCACACGCACACATATATACACACAGACACAGACACACACACGCACGCGCACACACACGCACACAGACGCATACACTTATACACACACACATACACACACATACACCCACACACACACACACACACACATGCAAACGCACACATACTCGAACACACACACATACATACACTCAGACACACACACATACACACACGCGCGCGCGCACGTACACACACACACACATACACACGCGCACGCACACACACACACACACACACACATACACACATGTGCCTACATGCACATACGCTCACGCATGACTAAGCAGGCACACATACGCTCACGCATGACTAAGCAGACACACACGCTCACGCATGACTAAGCAGGCACACATACGCTCACGCATGACTAAGCAGACACACACGCTCACGCATGACTAAGCAGACACACATACGCTCACGCATGACTAAGCAGACGCACATACTCTCACTCATGACTAAGCAGACGCACGCGTCAACCCTGAGATTCTCCACATTTTCTAACAGGCGACGATTCAGAGCGTCGTCTCCTTCAACCAGCTGTGTTACCACAGCAGTGTGAGGAAGGGCGACATGGAGAGGCTGGAGAAGGTCGTGGAGGAAGCCGGCGCCATCACTGGCTCCGACCTCCAGCCTCTCAGTGATCGCTACCCCAGTGTGGCCCTGAGGAAGATGGGCAAGATTCGCTCCGACGACCGCCACCCTCTGCACCAGGCATTCGCGTCATGCGAACCCACTCGTGAGTCCTCACGTCGCCTGAGGTGCTGGCCTGCCAGAACAAACCGTATGAGGGATTCGTTCCTCCCGACAGCCATCCGTCTCTTCAACGAGTCCCGGTGAATGGGTAGTATGCATGAAGATTGTTGTGAGACTTGACGTGACTGTGGGACCAGGAGTGACGCGAACTGTGACTGAAGAGTGGGTGATGTGAACTGTGACTGTGAGGATGAGTGATGAGAGCTGTGACTATGTGACCAGGATTGATGTGACTTTTGACGGAGGATTGGAGTAATGTGAACTGGGACTATGAGGACTTGTAGTGCTGTGAACTGTGACAGGAAGGACTATGAATGGTGTGAACTATGTCTGTGCCAACAAGGATGAACATGTGAGAGTGTGTGTGTGTGGGGTGGGTGGTGGGGGGGGGTGGTGGGGGTGCATGCGTTATGCGTTGATGATCGTGTATGTATGCTGTGTGAGTGTGGTTGTTGATGTGCATGCCTGTCTCTTGTTGGTCTTTCCTGTGATTGTGTTGTGATGCAGGGCTTGTACATGTGTTATGGTTGAAGATCGGGTATGTGTGATTGCGTGACGATGGTTGTTTGATGTGCATGCTTGTGTCTTTTGTTCCTTCTGTGAT
>JAWQFJ010030680.1:2500-20000 GCA_034096865.1 Theodoxus fluviatilis | reverse complement strand
GTCCGTAAAGTGCAGCTGTCACACCCTGGTCAGCGTCCGTAAAGTGCAGCTGTCACACCCTGGTCAGCGTCCGTAAAGTGCAGCTGTCACACCTTGGTCAGCGTCCGTAAAGTGCAGCTGTCACACCCTGGTCAGCGTCCGTAAAGTGCAGCTGTCACACCTTGGTCAGCGTCCGTAAAGTGCAGCTGTCACACCTTGGTCAGCGTCCGTAAAGTGCAACTGTCACATCTTGGTCAGCGTCCGTAAAGTGCACCTGTCACACCTTGGTCAGCGTCCGTAAAGTGCAGCTGTCACACTTTGGTCAGCGTCCGTAAAGTGCAGCTGTCACACCTTGGTCAGCGTCCGTAAAGTGCAGCTGTCACACCCTGGTCAGCGTCTGTAAAGTGCAGCTGTCACACCTTGGTCAGCGTCCGTAAAGTGCAGCTGTCACACCCTGGTCAGCGTCCAAAAAGTGCAGCTGTCACACCTTGGTCAGCGTCTGTAAAGTGCAGCTGTCACACCTTGGTCAGCGTCTGTAAAATGCAGCTGTCACATCTTGGTCAGCGTCCAAAAAGTGCAGCTGTCACACCTTGGTCAGCGTCCGTAAAATGCACCTGTCACACCTTGGTCAGCTTCCGTAAAATGCAGCTGTCACACCTTGGTCAGCGTCCGTAAAGTGCAGCTGTCACACCTTGGTCAGCGTCCGTAAAGTGCAGCTGTCACACCTTGGTCAGCGTCCGTAAAGTGCAGCTGTCACACCTTGGTCAGCGTCCGTAAAGTGCCGCTGTAACACCTTGGTCAGCGTCCGTAAAGTGCAGCTGTCACATCTTGGTCAGCGTCCGTAAAGTGCCGCTGTAACACCTTGGTCAGCGTCCGTAAAGTGCAGCTGTCACACCTTGGTCAGCGTCCGTAAAGTGCAGCTGTCACATCTTGGTCAGCGTCCGTAAAGTGCCGCTGTCACACCTTGGTCAGCGTCCGTAAAGTGCAGCTGTCACACCTTGGTCAGCGTCCGTAAAGTGCAGCTGTCACACCTTGGTCAGCGTCCGTAAAGTGCAGCTGTCACACCTTGGTCAGCGTCCGTAAAGTGCAGCTGAGTCACACCTTGGTCAGCGTCCGTAAAGTGCAGCTGTCACACTTTGGTCAGCGTCCGTAAAGTGCAGCTGTCACACCCTGGTCAGCGTCCGTAAAGTGCAGCTGTCACACTTTGGTCAGCGTCCGTAAAGTGCAGCTGTCACACCTTGGTCAGCGTCCGTAAAGTGCAGCTGAGTCACACCTTGGTCAGCGTCCGTAAAGTGCAGCTGAGTCACACCTCCGTCGGAGACGAAACCTGAGGCACAGAGAAAGCGTATTACTTTCCATCGGAATGCCGAAGCCAAGAGCAAGATTCTGCTGTTTCGACTAAACAGGGTTTGTGAGAGAGTGACTGAGAGATTAACGACAGGCCTCTCGCAGGGTAAGTGTAGGAAAGTACAGGGTTATACCTTCTCAGCGGTGAAACCGACCCGAACCAGTCAGGCAGGGACATTTCTTCACTAGTATTCCGTGGTTACGAGTGTTGAGTTTCGAAGATGAGCGTGCAGATTGGAAAGGTACTTCTCTTCTTTGGATCATTCCGCTTGGATATTGCGCAACCGCACTGTTTTTCTTGGGTATCGAATTGCAGAAGTGGGGGTATCTTTCCTCATACGATGCATTGTCACGAGTGAGATTTTACCCGATGGTCGGCGTGACGAGTGGCAGGTTCACGTTGACATCTTTTCTCCACTCACACCCGAGCCAAAAAAGGGAAATATGCACTATCGTTTGTCAGACTGGTGTTTGTTTTCTTTTGCCTTCACATCGTTTTGAAGGAGAACGTTTTGGCAAGACGAAGGAAACTGATCCGCCTCAATGCATCCCCACACGCAATGCGCAAGCATAAGGACAGTTGTTCCTCGCTTTCAGTGGAGAGACTTTCAATCCACCGATGCCTTTCTATAGAAATATAAAGGGCCACCTCTGGAACAACGTGTGGTATTTGTTCTTCAGCTTTTCTGCTTCTCGAGAAACAACCACCAAGTCAAAGTGCCAATCACACAGAGAGAGCATCACAACAACAACAAACACTTATCAGCAACTACACCGCCCCAGGGAAAATGCGAGAAGACAAACAGCTCCGCAGCGGGTTGTTTTCAACATGCATTTCTGGGGAACCAAAACACTGAGGAAGTTCCAGAGATTTTAATATGCCCCAGTTTGTTCAGAGAGTAAAATCGTTTCTGAAACGGCGCAGGAAGGACGTGGATTCACAGAAGGAAAACCCCCCACAAAAAAACACATGGAGCAAACCGACATCGCCGTTAAGAACTGCGTGTCTTGAGTGCAGTCTGAGAAAGTGCATGACAAACAGTGGCTACACTAGGCCAGACGACGGAAGACGAATCGATGGCCGATGAGCGATGGACGACCGCCATCATCTCGTTATGACCAGGCGTTGTAGCGTGGAAAATAGTAACCCGTGGAAAACAGTGACGGAAGTCATCGCAGAGTTATCTGCGAGGGACGTGCTTTATGCAATTTACCGCTCCTGCACCTGTTCTTCGCATGGAATATATTCCGACAAACGACGCATTAGTTGCTTTACGAGGTTTTGGTGCATTTGTGTAGTTTAACACATGATGTAGCGTTCAAAACAGTTTTTCCCCGTGTAAAGCCGTCTCCCCTGCCGGAAATAATATGGGAGTCACCTCCCTGTAGTCTGTTTGTAGTCTGGTTTTATAAAACGCGACCGTTGACTGACTTGGCACGCCCGGGGAGTTATGCTAAGATCCGGCCGCGTAAATATATCTGCGTTTTGTGACAAACGTCTTGCTCGGCGGTACTGTACTCCATGCACCTTAACGGTGCGCGTGATTCGGGTGTAATCTTAAGCTAAACGACGTTCCGAATGTTTCCGACTTAGACCATTTCAGCAGCGCCAATAAACGTCGTTTAGCTTAAGATTACACCCGAATCACGCGCACCGTTAAGGTGCATGGAGTACAGTACCGCCGAGCAAGACGTTTGTCACAAAACGCAGATATATTTACGCGGCCGGATCTTAGCATAACTCCCCGGGCGTGCCAAGTCAGTCAGGCGGAGTGGCGGGTGCCGTCTCTTTTTAGAGTTGAATTTTCAGAAAATCCCTCGCAGATAACTCTGCGATGACTTCCGTCACTGTTTTCCACGGGTTACTATTTTCCACGCTACAGGCGTTCGTCTGACTCGATCAAGGCTGGTTGCTGTGAGGAAGGACGGCATTTGCCTCGCTGGAAGCGGCCATGAGGCTGAACCACTGTCCCTACGAGCAAACGCCGACAATCGTGTCGTTCGTCCGCTCGATGGGTGCCATTTTCTGTCTCGGGTGAATGACTAGTGCACCATTCTCTAGGAGTTGTGATGGGGCCGTGTGTTTGGTGAGATAAAAGACATGCAAATGTGAATATTTGCCTGACGTAGGAATTTGCCGCTGATGGATAAGCAGAGATTCACTCGAGGAAGCAGCTGATTCTGGATAATTCACTTTTCATGTGCATTGATATACTTCCTTATTATAAAAAAAAAGATTTTCTCTCACGCATTCTTATCGGTAAACTTCCATAAACGGGCCACACTAGTGGACTCGTCCGAGGAGAGGGGTGTGAAAAGACGGCCAAGCTGGCGGGCCATTCAAGCTAGCAAGCAACAGCATGTGACTGGCAAGCGATATTGGTTGGTTAATTCTCGGTGAAATCACATGGATTCATACATGGAATGACAAAATAATCAGACGATTAAAACAAAAAACATGTAAAAACGCAGCCAATCAGATGCTGTGTCCCGCCAGTGTGTGTTTCCGGCTAACTTGGCTGTCTGTCTCACACCCCTCTCCTCGGACGAGTCCACCAACTTGGCTGTCTGTCTCACACCCCTCTCCTCGGACGAGTCCACTCGTGTGACCCATGTATGGAAGCCTTTCCCTTTTGTCAACGAGTGTATCTATACTTGTTCATATGTTATCACTCTCGTTTCTTTTAATCTACAAGTCTTTACTTGGTAAAACAAAAGTCTTATTCATAGAAAGATAACTGTACTGATACTTGGCGTACAGTAGTCTTTGATGAGTTGCAAACATGATCGAGGGTTCTCCCTGGAGTCCAGAAGTCTGCCTTGCTCCAGTCAAATAATACATCCCCTGTCCGTCTGGTCTGGCCTGGAAGTTCTCATGCCCACACGCGGCGTTCCAATGCCACTGACTCTTCTTCAGCACCGTTGTCTGCCCTCCCCCGCCATCTCCTCCTTCCACTCCCCCACCTCGACTTGTCCTTGCAAGTTTTGCCCTACGATTCGCAATACCATCCTCCTCTTTCCTCATGCCCAGACAAAACTATGCAGCTTAATAACCGCTGACCCAAGCAAACATCCTCCTCTTTTAATTTCCTGTTTTGACGTAGAGCACATCAACCATTGCACACGCCCCTGCAGTGGAATGAATGAGTCAGACCAAAGAGCCGAAGCATGAAACTGTGAATGGAAAAAATCACCAGACCCACAGAGGACATTTCGGTCAAAAAGCACAAGCCTGAACAGGGGGAGAACTATTCCAATCAGCGGCAGTAGGCCTTCTCTCTAATTCTGGTCAATGCAGGACGCTATTGAGGGAGAACGCACTGCTGGCGTGACATGAGTCCATTTTACTCCTGTCTGGACCTTGGACACGCGAGGCCGTGCGAGGGCAGCCCCTGGGGAGCAAACTGCGCCCCTCCCTGGAGAGAGATCATCCGCCACGTACCTGGGCAGGCTTTCCATCAGGGAGACTGATGACGTCTTCACAGTCCCCATGCCCCGTGTAGCGCCGCGGCGTCTTTGATCTGACGCCTTACGTCACCGATCGCGTGGGCCACGTCACGGAAAGGTGTGGACCGAGGACGCTACGCGTATTGGAATGTGATTGGCCGAGGAAAATTAATTTGGAGGGCGATTGTTCCTGGTGTGTCATGCTAGCAGCAGGTGGAAGGTGAGGAATATGGACATTAATGGTGTCAGAGGACCGAAGCTGCGAAGAGTGCAATTAATTAATAAACCATAGTGATTAACCTCTCATGCAGTTACCTCGGATCAGAAAGCGGAGTACCCATGCACATCGATGTCAGAGACTCAGGGCCTGTTCTTCCGCTGATATCCAGTCGTTTGGAAAGTGACCGTTAAAGTTTGCTTGACTCGTTTGATATCTTCCTCATAGCTACTCTTAAAGCAGTCGCTATCTGTTTATTTGTTACCAACATTTTCCTACTCGGTTCTTTCACCGTGGTAAAGCTCGGCAGTTTTTCATTGTTTTCTACACTCAGTCTTCTGTTCTGTCAGGATTTTGACTAAAGCAGACAAGACCACTTGTAATCTACTTCTTACATTTCTGCACGGAGCTCTTCAACCGATCACAACTGTCCAAGCTGCTACGTTGGTGAATGCAACAAGTGTTTTGCGATCCCCTCAACAAACTCGGAGTGTGGTATCCTCATCAGGGAAAGCCCGGATATTAGCGAAGGCACTGGCAGAACGGGCGCTTGGGAAACTCGACACTAGCCTCAAAAGAAGAGTTAGCACCTCTTGCATTCTCGCGTCAGAAGCGATCCATAAAAGATGGGCACAGTTTCGTTTGTAGAGAAAGCACGCATGATTGATAAAGCAGCGGGTTCGCCAGGAATGTTTTAGTTGCTTGCATCTCAAAATTACTGTGGACAGACCGCGCGCATTCTAAGTTTAGTTGTCAAATCCATGTCGGAAGATGTCAAAAATGGAGATAAAGAAAATGGCAAAGGAGCACGAGAATCAAACGAGCGTTTAACTTTGTTCCTGACTGGGAAGTGTATGCTGATGGAGAAGTGTATGCTGATGGAGATGTGTATACTGATGGAGAAGTGTATACTGATGGAGAAGTGTATACTGATGGAGAAGTGTATACTGATGGAGAAGTGTATGCTGATGGAGAAGTGTATACTGATGGAGAAGTGTATGCTGATGGAGAAGTGTATACTGATGGAGAAGTGTATACTGATGGAGAAGTGTATACTGATGGAGAAGTGTATACTGATGGAGATGTGTATACTGATGGAGAAGTGTATGCTGATGGAGAAGTGTATGCTGATGGAGAAGTGTATACTGATGGAGAAGTGTATACTGATGGAGAAGTGAATACTGATGGAGAAGTGTATACTGATGGAGAAGTGTATACTGATGGAGAAGTGTATACTGATGGAGAAGTGTATGCTGATGGAGAAGTGTATACTGATAGAGAAGTGTATACTGATGGAGAAGTGTATACTGATGGAGAAGTGTATACTGATGGAGAAGTGTATACTGATGGAGAAGTGTATACTGATGGAGAAGTGTATACTGATGGAGAAGTGTATACTGATGGAGAAGTGTATACTGATGGAGAAGTGTATGCTGATGGAGAAGTGTATACTGATGGAGAAGTGTATACTGACGGAGAAGTGTATACTGATGGAGAAGTGTATGCTGATGGAGAAGTGTATACTGATGGAGAAGTGTATACTGACGGAGAAGTGTATACTGATGGAGAAGTGTATGCTGATGGAGAAGTGTATACTGATGGAGAAGTGTATACTGACGGGGAAGTGTATACTGATGGAGAAGTGTATACTGACGGGGAAGTGTATGCTGATGGAGAAGTGTATACTGATGGAGAAGTGTATACTGATGGAGAAGTGAATACTGATGGAGAAGTGTATACTGATGGAGAAGTGTATGCTGATGGAGAAGTGTATGCTGATGGAGAAGTGTATGCTGATGGAGAAGTGCATACTGATGGAGAAGTGTATGCTGATGGAGAAGTGTATACTGACGGGGAAGTGTGTAGGCCTACTCATGGAGAAGAACGAAGTATCGCACTCGCAGCATGCGGGCAACTTTGATGTTGATAACTTTTGTTCAGTGCGAACAGGAAAGGTGGGCACGCATGTGTCTTCGGAGACCAAAGTCCGAAGCGCACAGGCGGTTGCATATGGGGGACACAGAACGCCAGTTGTCAGGGCAAGGTTAAGGGCAGAGGCAGCCCTGAGTGTTCGCTCTCTTGCAGCGGCAAGGCGTTGATGGCAGTCTACCTTGAGATTGTCGGTGGCTGTCTTCGTTAGTGTGTGCATGTATGCATACGTGCAAATGTGTTTGTCTGCACACGTTTGAAAAGTGTGCCAGCACGCCAAAGATGGCTTAAACTGAGGTGCAGTTGAGGACATGAAGACTGGGACTGAAAAAGTCTGGCGCAGACGCGCTCTCTGGCGCACACAGCAAATACAGTCAAGTGACGAAAGAGGAAGTGCTGAAAATAGGAATGACGTAGATAGCGCTAAAATAACCATGACGGCATATGTGCTCGTAGAATTCTTGGTAGATTGAGATTGGATTGAAAGGGTTTTACGACTTACCAGTCCTTGTAGGCTATGTAAGGCCACTGATTACAAAGTCACTAGAACTGGTCGGAGTAAGGGCAAGTCAAGGGTCAAATTCTCTTATTCTTTTTTTTGTAAATCTCGCAGGGAGACGCGGTGGGTTTGTTGTTACCCTGGACTCACAATGGGCTAGCAGACAAAAAGATAAGAACTTTCTGTTAAGTGCAGAGGAGAAGTGTACTCGGTGCACTAGTAGTTTACAAAAACAGCTGGGAAAAAATCCGAATTTGTATCATGTTTACGCAAATATTTCGTGAAAAGGCAATAACTGAATGAAATATCAGGACCCTTGACACAAAAGAATTGTTATAACAACCACAAGACGACACCAGATTGTCAGGCAATCCCATTTAAGATGGCGGAATGCAGCCGAAGTACATACGCTTCCCTCCATCCACCGCTTTACACGTGGCTCGGTCCCAAACCTGCGACGAAGAAAGGCGAGTCAGAGTAGCAGGACACGACACCGAGGTGAGGAGCGCGCAAAACAAAACTTACAAAAGCCAGACCACGACCTTTCAGCAATCCGACCATTCCCTCCTCATTCTCCTTCTCACAACCCGTCGCGCAACAATCAGAGCGTGCATGGGCATCATTGGGTTGGAGAAGGGATCTCGTGGCTGCTTGCTTCTTTCTCCCTTTCACAGGCCCATCCTCGCCCCGTTTCACCTGTCGTGCTGTGCTTTCTCTGCTCTCCGCTCAGGCGAGTGCTCCCTAATGGCGAAGGCATTCCCGTGATGCCACAGTTGAGTTGACGCGGACAAGTGCGTCTCTGCAATCGCGGAGATTTTCACCCCAGTTGCCCCCCAAAAGTGAACAGACGGGTTTCCTGCCTCTGTCTGTCTGTCTCCGTCCTCTGCTGCTATGTAGGCACGTTTAAAGCACGACAAAACAAGCGGCTCGACTGGCACGAGTTGGACACGTTGTTGTCAGTGTTGTTCTTTCAGCCTGCCGTTCCAGATGTCATTTGTTTTTTCTCCCGACGTCCATGAGTACACACACTGTCACATAAAGATTCTGCACGTGGCAGATGTGTGACGTCAACATGCAAATTGCATTCATTTGATGTAATGCTTATATATAGTGTTTTGCCCTAATGAGAATATTTCGTGGTGTTTGTCGAGCTCTGCAATATTTAGATCAGCCTACCGGGACTTGAACAGTCTGCACGGTGTCGGGGGGAAAACCGGTATGAACAGCACAGAGCAGGTTTGTGTGTTGTCGTGTTGTTAACTATTTAAAGGAACTTTTGTTCTGAATGTGAACACGCGGCGTTCTCCTGAAATTTTCAGTCTCGATTGATAACTTGCAGGCACGTAGACATCGTGCAGCTGCTGTTGAATGGATGCACTTCCATAGAGATCAATTTCACAGTGAAAGACCAGGGCCGGATCAAAGTTTTTTGAGGGGGGTGTGCTTAAAATTGTTTTAGGGTCTTCTCATCGAAGTGGCGAAGCCACGAGTGCGTGCCTGCTTCGCAGGCACGCACTCGTGGCTTCGCCACTTCGATGAGAAGACCCTAAAACAATTTTAAGCACACCCCCCTCAAAAAACTTTGATCCGGCCCTGGTCTTTCACTGTGAAATTGATCTCTATGGAAGTGCATCCATTCAACAGCAGCTGCACGATGTCTACGTGCCTGCAAGTTATCAATCGAGACTGAAAATTTCAGGAGAACGCCGCGTGTTCACATTCAGAACAAAAGTTCCTTTAAATAGTTAACAACACGACAACACACAAACCTGCTCTGTGCTGTTCATACCGGTTTTCCCCCCGACACCGTGCAGACTGTTCAAGTCCCGGTAGGCTGATCTAAATATTGCAGAGCTCGACAAACACCACGAAATATTCTCATTAGGGCAAAACACTATATATAAGCATTACATCAAATGAATGCATTTGCATGTTGACGTCACACATCTGCCACGTGCAGAATCTTTATGTGACAGTGTGTGTACTCATGGACGTCGGGAGAAAAAACAAATGACATCTGGAACGGCAGGCTGAAAGAACAACACTGACAACAACGTGTCCAACTCGTGCCAGTCGAGCCGCTTGTTTTGTCGTGCTTTAAACGTGCCTACATAGCAGCAGAGGACGGAGACAGACAGACAGAGGCAGGAAACCCGTCTGTTCACTTTTGGGGGGCAACTGGGGTGAAAATCTCCGCGATTGCAGAGACGCACTTGTCCGCGTCAACTCAACTGTGGCATCACGGGAATGCCTTCGCCATTAGGGAGCACTCGCCTGAGCGGAGAGCAGAGAAAGCACAGCACGACAGGTGAAACGGGGCGAGGATGGGCCTGTGAAAGGGAGAAAGAAGCAAGCAGCCACGAGATCCCTTCTCCAACCCAATGATGCCCATGCACGCTCTGATTGTTGCGCGACGGGTTGTGAGAAGGAGAATGAGGAGGGAATGGTCGGATTGCTGAAAGGTCGTGGTCTGGCTTTTGTAAGTTTTGTTTTGCGCGCTCCTCACCTCGGTGTCGTGTCCTGCTACTCTGACTCGCCTTTCTTCGTCGCAGGTTTGGGACCGAGCCACGTGTAAAGCGGTGGATGGAGGGAAGCGTATGTACTTCGGCTGCATTCCGCCATCTTAAATGGGATTGCCTGACAATCTGGTGTCGTCTTGTGGTTGTTATAACAATTCTTTTGTGTCAAGGGTCCTGATATTTCATTCAGTTATTGCCTTTTCACGAAATATTTGCGTAAACATGATACAAATTCGGATTTTTTCCCAGCTGTTTTTGTAAACTACTAGTGCACCGAGTACACTTCTCCTCTGCACTTAACAGAAAGTTCTTATCTTTTTGTCTGCTAGCCCATTGTGAGTCCAGGGTAACAACAAACCCACCGCGTCTCCCTGCGAGATTTACAAAAAAAAGAATAAGAGAATTTGACCCTTGACTTGCCCTTACTCCGACCAGTTCTAGTGACTTTGTAATCAGTGGCCTTACATAGCCTACAAGGACTGGTAAGTCGTAAAACCCTTTCAATCCAATCTCAATCTACCAAGAATTCTACGAGCACATATGCCGTCATGGTTATTTTAGCGCTATCTACGTCATTCCTATTTTCAGCACTTCCTCTTTCGTCACTTGACTGTATTTGCTGTGCGCCAGAGAGCGCGTCTGCGCCAGACTGTTTCAGTCCCAGTCTTCATGATCTCAACTGCACGTCAGTTTAAGCCATCTTTGGCGTGCTGGCACACTTTTCAAACGTGTGCAGACAAACACATTTGCACGTATGCATACATGCACACACTAACGAAGACAGCCACCGACAATCTCAAGGTAGACTGCCATCAACGCCTTGCCGCTGCAAGAGAGCGAACACTCAGGGCTGCCTCTGCCCTTAACCTTGCCCTGACAACTGGCGTTCTGTGTCCCCCATATGCAACCGCCTGTGCGCTTCGGACTTTGGTCTCCGAAGACACATGCGTGCCCACCTTTCCTGTTCGCACTGAACAAAAGTTATCAACATCAAAGTTGCCCGCATGCTGCGAGTGCGATACTTCGTTCTTCTCCATGAGTAGGCCTACACACTTCCCCGTCAGTATACACTTCTCCATCAGCATACACTTCTCCATCAGTATGCACTTCTCCATCAGCATACACTTCTCCATCAGCATACACTTCTCCATCAGCATACACTTCTCCATCAGTATACACTTCTCCATCAGTATTCACTTCTCCATCAGTATACACTTCTCCATCAGTATACACTTCTCCATCAGCATACACTTCCCCGTCAGTATACACTTCTCCATCAGTATACACTTCCCCGTCAGTATACACTTCTCCATCAGTATACACTTCTCCATCAGCATACACTTCTCCATCAGTATACACTTCTCCGTCAGTATACACTTCTCCATCAGTATACACTTCTCCATCAGCATACACTTCTCCATCAGTATACACTTCTCCGTCAGTATACACTTCTCCATCAGTATACACTTCTCCATCAGCATACACTTCTCCATCAGTATACACTTCTCCATCAGTATACACTTCTCCATCAGTATACACTTCTCCATCAGTATACACTTCTCCATCAGTATACACTTCTCCATCAGTATACACTTCTCCATCAGTATACACTTCTCCATCAGTATACACTTCTCTATCAGTATACACTTCTCCATCAGCATACACTTCTCCATCAGTATACACTTCTCCATCAGTATACACTTCTCCATCAGTATACACTTCTCCATCAGTATTCACTTCTCCATCAGTATACACTTCTCCATCAGTATACACTTCTCCATCAGCATACACTTCTCCATCAGCATACACTTCTCCATCAGTATACACATCTCCATCAGTATACACTTCTCCATCAGTATACACTTCTCCATCAGTATACACTTCTCCATCAGTATACACTTCTCCATCAGCATACACTTCTCCATCAGTATACACTTCTCCATCAGCATACACTTCTCCATCAGTATACACTTCTCCATCAGTATACACTTCTCCATCAGTATACACTTCTCCATCAGTATACACATCTCCATCAGCATACACTTCTCCATCAGCATACACTTCCCAGTCAGGAACAAAGTTAAACGCTCGTTTGATTCTCGTGCTCCTTTGCCATTTTCTTTATCTCCATTTTTGACATCTTCCGACATGGATTTGACAACTAAACTTAGAATGCGCGCGGTCTGTCCACAGTAATTTTGAGATGCAAGCAACTAAAACATTCCTGGCGAACCCGCTGCTTTATCAATCATGCGTGCTTTCTCTACAAACGAAACTGTGCCCATCTTTTATGGATCGCTTCTGACGCGAGAATGCAAGAGGTGCTAACTCTTCTTTTGAGGCTAGTGTCGAGTTTCCCAAGCGCCCGTTCTGCCAGTGCCTTCGCTAATATCCGGGCTTTCCCTGATGAGGATACCACACTCCGAGTTTGTTGAGGGGATCGCAAAACACTTGTTGCATTCACCAACGTAGCAGCTTGGACAGTTGTGATCGGTTGAAGAGCTCCGTGCAGAAATGTAAGAAGTAGATTACAAGTGGTCTTGTCTGCTTTAGTCAAAATCCTGACAGAACAGAAGACTGAGTGTAGAAAACAATGAAAAACTGCCGAGCTTTACCACGGTGAAAGAACCGAGTAGGAAAATGTTGGTAACAAATAAACAGATAGCGACTGCTTTAAGAGTAGCTATGAGGAAGATATCAAACGAGTCAAGCAAACTTTAACGGTCACTTTCCAAACGACTGGATATCAGCGGAAGAACAGGCCCTGAGTCTCTGACATCGATGTGCATGGGTACTCCGCTTTCTGATCCGAGGTAACTGCATGAGAGGTTAATCACTATGGTTTATTAATTAATTGCACTCTTCGCAGCTTCGGTCCTCTGACACCATTAATGTCCATATTCCTCACCTTCCACCTGCTGCTAGCATGACACACCAGGAACAATCGCCCTCCAAATTAATTTTCCTCGGCCAATCACATTCCAATACGCGTAGCGTCCTCGGTCCACACCTTTCCGTGACGTGGCCCACGCGATCGGTGACGTAAGGCGTCAGATCAAAGACGCCGCGGCGCTACACGGGGCATGGGGACTGTGAAGACGTCATCAGTCTCCCTGATGGAAAGCCTGCCCAGGTACGTGGCGGATGATCTCTCTCCAGGGAGGGGCGCAGTTTGCTCCCCAGGGGCTGCCCTCGCACGGCCTCGCGTGTCCAAGGTCCAGACAGGAGTAAAATGGACTCATGTCACGCCAGCAGTGCGTTCTCCCTCAATAGCGTCGTGCATTGAACAGAATTAGAGAGAAGGCCTACTGCCGCTGATTGGAATATTTCTCCCACTGTTCAGGCTTGTGCTTTTTGACCGAAATGTCCTCTGTGGGTCTGGTGATTTTTTCCATTCACAGTTTCATGCTTCGGCTCTTTGGTCTGACTCATTCATTCCACTGCAGGGGCGTGTGCAATGGTTGATGTGCTCTACGTCTAAACAGGAAATTAAAAGAGGAGGATGTTTGCTTGTGTCAGCGGTTATTAAGCTGCATAGTTTTGTCTGGGAATGAGGAAAGAGGAGGCTGGTATTGCGAATCGTAGGGCAAAACTTGCAAGGACAAGTCGAGGGTGGGGGAGTGGAAGGAGGAGAAGGCGGGGGAGG
The DNA here is from genome assembly GCA_034096865.1 of Theodoxus fluviatilis. Lineage (NCBI taxonomy): Eukaryota > Metazoa > Mollusca > Gastropoda > Cycloneritida > Neritidae > Theodoxus > Theodoxus fluviatilis. The sequence goes on along the minus strand of JAWQFJ010030680.1, from coordinate 6,417 downwards.
GCAGACAACGGTGCTGAAGAAGAGTCAGTGGCATTGGAACGCCACGTGTGGGCATGAGAACTTCCAGGCCAGGCCAGACGGACAGGGGATGTATTATTTGACTGGAGCAAGGCAGACTTCTGGACTCCAGGGAGAACCCTCGATCATGTTTGCAACTCATCAAAGACTACTGTACGCCAAGTATCAGTACAGTTATCTTTCTATGAATAAGACTTTTGTTTTACCAAGTAAAGACTTGTAGATTAAAAGAAACGAGAGTGATAACATATGAACAAGTATAGATACACTCGTTGACAAAAGGGAAAGGCTTCCATACATGGGTCACACGAGTGGACTCGTCCGAGGAGAGGGGTGTGAGACAGACAGCCAAGTTGGTGGACTCGTCCGAGGAGAGGGGTGTGAGACAGACAGCCAAGTTAGCCGGAAACACACACTGGCGGGACACAGCATCTGATTGGCTGCGTTTTTACATGTTTTTTGTTTTAATCGTCTGATTATTTTGTCATTCCATGTATGAATCCATGTGATTTCACCGAGAATTAACCAACCAATATCGCTTGCCAGTCACATGCTGTTGCTTGCTAGCTTGAATGGCCCGCCAGCTTGGCCGTCTTTTCACACCCCTCTCCTCGGACGAGTCCACTAGTGTGGCCCGTTTATGGAAGTTTACCGATAAGAATGCGTGAGAGAAAATCTTTTTTTTTATAATAAGGAAGTATATCAATGCACATGAAAAGTGAATTATCCAGAATCAGCTGCTTCCTCGAGTGAATCTCTGCTTATCCATCAGCGGCAAATTCCTACGTCAGGCAAATATTCACATTTGCATGTCTTTTATCTCACCAAACACACGGCCCCATCACAACTCTCAGAGAATGATGCACCAGTCATTCACCCGAGACAGAAAATGGCACCCATCGAGCGGACGAACGACACGATTGTCGGCGTTTGCTCGTAGGGACAGTGGTTCAGCCTCATGGCCGCTTCCAGCGAGGCAAATGCCGTCCTTCCTCACAGCAACCAGCCTTGATCGAGTCAGACGAACGCCTGTAGCGTGGAAAATAGTAACCCGTGGAAAACAGTGACGGAAGTCATCGCAGAGTTATCTGCGAGGGATTTTCTGAAAATTCAACTCTAAAAAGAGACGGCACCCGCCACTCCGCCTGACTGACTTGGCACGCCCGGGGAGTTATGCTAAGATCCGGCCGCGTAAATATATCTGCGTTTTGTGACAAACGTCTTGCTCGGCGGTACTGTACTCCATGCACCTTAACGGTGCGCGTGATTCGGGTGTAATCTTAAGCTAAACGACGTTTATTGGCGCTGCTGAAATGGTCTAAGTCGGAAACATTCGGAACGTCGTTTAGCTTAAGATTACACCCGAATCACGCGCACCGTTAAGGTGCATGGAGTACAGTACCGCCGAGCAAGACGTTTGTCACAAAACGCAGATATATTAACGCGGCCGGATCTTAGCATAACTCCCCGGGCGTGCCAAGTCAGTCAACGGTCGCGTTTTATAAAACCAGACTACAAACAGACTACAGGGAGGTGACTCCCATATTATTTCCGGCAGGGGAGACGGCTTTACACGGGGAAAAACTGTTTTGAACGCTACATCATGTGTTAAACTACACAAATGCACCAAAACCTCGTAAAGCAACTAATGCGTCGTTTGTCGGAATATATTCCATGCGAAGAACAGGTGCAGGAGCGGTAAATTGCATAAAGCACGTCCCTCGCAGATAACTCTGCGATGACTTCCGTCACTGTTTTCCACGGGTTACTATTTTCCACGCTACAACGCCTGGTCATAACGAGATGATGGCGGTCGTCCATCGCTCATCGGCCATCGATTCGTCTTCCGTCGTCTGGCCTAGTGTAGCCACTGTTTGTCATGCACTTTCTCAGACTGCACTCAAGACACGCAGTTCTTAACGGCGATGTCGGTTTGCTCCATGTGTTTTTTTGTGGGGGGTTTTCCTTCTGTGAATCCACGTCCTTCCTGCGCCGTTTCAGAAACGATTTTACTCTCTGAACAAACTGGGGCATATTAAAATCTCTGGAACTTCCTCAGTGTTTTGGTTCCCCAGAAATGCATGTTGAAAACAACCCGCTGCGGAGCTGTTTGTCTTCTCGCATTTTCCCTGGGGCGGTGTAGTTGCTGATAAGTGTTTGTTGTTGTTGTGATGCTCTCTCTGTGTGATTGGCACTTTGACTTGGTGGTTGTTTCTCGAGAAGCAGAAAAGCTGAAGAACAAATACCACACGTTGTTCCAGAGGTGGCCCTTTATATTTCTATAGAAAGGCATCGGTGGATTGAAAGTCTCTCCACTGAAAGCGAGGAACAACTGTCCTTATGCTTGCGCATTGCGTGTGGGGATGCATTGAGGCGGATCAGTTTCCTTCGTCTTGCCAAAACGTTCTCCTTCAAAACGATGTGAAGGCAAAAGAAAACAAACACCAGTCTGACAAACGATAGTGCATATTTCCCTTTTTTGGCTCGGGTGTGAGTGGAGAAAAGATGTCAACGTGAACCTGCCACTCGTCACGCCGACCATCGGGTAAAATCTCACTCGTGACAATGCATCGTATGAGGAAAGATACCCCCACTTCTGCAATTCGATACCCAAGAAAAACAGTGCGGTTGCGCAATATCCAAGCGGAATGATCCAAAGAAGAGAAGTACCTTTCCAATCTGCACGCTCATCTTCGAAACTCAACACTCGTAACCACGGAATACTAGTGAAGAAATGTCCCTGCCTGACTGGTTCGGGTCGGTTTCACCGCTGAGAAGGTATAACCCTGTACTTTCCTACACTTACCCTGCGAGAGGCCTGTCGTTAATCTCTCAGTCACTCTCTCACAAACCCTGTTTAGTCGAAACAGCAGAATCTTGCTCTTGGCTTCGGCATTCCGATGGAAAGTAATACGCTTTCTCTGTGCCTCAGGTTTCGTCTCCGACGGAGGTGTGACTCAGCTGCACTTTACGGACGCTGACCAAGGTGTGACTCAGCTGCACTTTACGGACGCTGACCAAGGTGTGACAGCTGCACTTTACGGACGCTGACCAAAGTGTGACAGCTGCACTTTACGGACGCTGACCAGGGTGTGACAGCTGCACTTTACGGACGCTGACCAAGGTGTGACAGCTGCACTTTACGGACGCTGACCAAGGTGTGACTCAGCGGCACTTTACGGACGCTGACCAAGGTGTGACAGCTGCACTTTACGGACGCTGACCAAGGTGTGACAGCTGCACTTTACGGACGCTGACCAAGGTGTGACAGCTGCACTTTACGGACGCTGACCAAGGTGTTACAGCGGCACTTTACGGACGCTGACCAAGATGTGACAGCTGCACTTTACGGACGCTGACCAAGGTGTGACAGCTGCACTTTACGGACGCTGACCAAGGTGTTACAGCGGCACTTTACGGACGCTGACCAAGATGTGACAGCTGCACTTTACGGACGCTGACCAAGGTGTTACAGCGGCACTTTACGGACGCTGACCAAGATGTGACAGCTGCACTTTACGGACGCTGACCAAGGTGTGACAGCTGCACTTTACGGACGCTGACCAAGGTGTGACAGCTGCACTTTACGGACGCTGACCAAGGTGTGACAGCTGCATTTTACGGAAGCTGACCAAGGTGTGACAGGTGCATTTTACGGACGCTGACCAAGGTGTGACAGCTGCACTTTTTGGACGCTGACCAAGATGTGACAGCTGCATTTTACAGACGCTGACCAAGGTGTGACAGCTGCACTTTACAGACGCTGACCAAGGTGTGACAGCTGCACTTTTTGGACGCTGACCAGGGTGTGACAGCTGCACTTTACGGACGCTGACCAAGGTGTGACAGCTGCACTTTACAGACGCTGACCAGGGTGTGACAGCTGCACTTTACGGACG
>JAWQFJ010030679.1:27500-33027 GCA_034096865.1 Theodoxus fluviatilis | reverse complement strand
CCCCGCCGCCCCCCGCTCCCCCCCCCCGCCCCCCCCCCCCCCCCCCCCCCCCCCCCCCCCCCCCCCGCCCCCGCGCCTCTCGCTCCCCGCTTGCTAAAAAAAAAGTTTTGGGAAACAAGCTAAAATAGTTTGAAAACCAACCCCCCCCCCCCCCCCACCCACCCACCCCCGGCTGGCTACAAATAGTTTGGAAACCCCACCGCCACCCCACCCCCTCCGCTTGCTAAAGAAAGATTGGAACACCCCACCCACCCACCCCCGCAGATTCCTGACCAGGCAGCAATGGACCTCTACTCTGATCCATTCGTTCACAGCAAAGAAATTTGTCTGCTGTTCTATTCGACATAACAGATACACTTTCTTGTGTTGCACGCGCACCCTCATTTAGATACAAATTATGCCAAAGCGAAGTTCCTGGAGGACGCACTATGATTGCCTATTAGCGCCATTTCGGCAAATAGCATGACCGATGCGGGAGATGGTATAGAAAGCGATTGATGAGGACGTACAACGTACGTCTATACAGCATTGCTGAGTGCCAAAAGAGGACGTACGACGTATGTCTACAGCGCAGTGAAACAAGCACTCATCGGTCTGCAACTGCTGCCAACTGGCAGTTGGGATGGTTACATTGAAAAATGTATAATCTTGGAACACAAAGTCAAACTTCGTGTGTCGCAAAGCCGCCATTGTTTCTCGTTATTCTCGCTAGGCGGACCACCTCTCAGAGCTGCTTGCGAAGTCTCGCCTAGGCGTCGTTTTCCTTGGAGCGAGAGCGTTGCGAATGCTTGGTTTTCTTGCTTTCCTTGGAAAATCTTGGCAAATCTCGCCGTTTGCAGCGCGCCCTGCTTGCGAAGTCTCGCCTAGGCCTCGTTTTCCTCGCAGCGGGAGCGTTGTGAATGCTTGGTTTTCTTGCTTTCCTTGGCAAATCTTGGCAAATCTCGCCGTTCGCAACGCGCCCCAGCAACAGTGCACATCGGTTCTGCCGTCGCCGCGTTTTGGAGTGACACAGTCTCGTTACGTTCTGCACGTGCGTCTCGAGCAGCCTGGGATACTTGGGCTTCGGCAATGGCGGACTCACACTTGTGCGACTAACATTCTCCTTCAAGCAGTGCGCATGGAACCGGCTGACAAATGTCGGTATTCGCAGGTACATGCTCGCCGTGGATACCGGTGAGGTTGCGACAGTAAACCTCTCGTCTTTTGTGGTCTCGTCTCAGCTGAGCTGGTGCCTTTCGTCTGCTTCAGTCTCCTCCTCCTCCGCTGACATAATGAAAAGTCGGGGAGCTGTATCTATGTTTGTGAACGAACAAGTCACTGACTCCAAATAGGAACCGTATAAAAAAACATATCTTAAAAATTTCTCATCTAATGTATATCAATATGGTTCTTGCTCTCGAACAGTTTTATGCAGTCTGAAGAAAGAATACCGATAGCTATCTTGTAACATTTGCCTCCACTCAGTATCAAAGTCTGATACCTATTAGAGAGAGAGAGAGAGAGAGAGAGAGAGAGAGAGAGAGAGAGAGAGAGAGAGAGAGAGAGAGAGAGAGAGAGAGGGAGACTGAACTATTTTTTGACAAGGAAACTCATGAGTTAGGCATTGCTCACTGTTTTACATTCAGCTCTTGTAAAAACAAGCAAGCAAACAAACAAACTGTCCCGCCCAAAATTTACACAAAAACATTATTCACAATAAATCCATGGTAGCGAAATACCACATTGGAAATAATCACATAGGGAATTTAGAATAAGATGATAAATTACCTAGGATTACAAGAAAAATGTGTCAGTAGTTTGTCAGAAATATTGTTCAAACTTTTTTTTCAAACCTCGTAAAATGAAATATTGAAATGAATTGAATTGAAAACGTGCCCTATCCTCATAAACTTAGTCTGTCTGATACTATTGTTCAAGTGAAAAACTCGGAGGATTTGCTTGGATGGAGGTCACTGGAACAACAACGCGATCTTTAAGGCCGTCGTACACGAGGCGATTCTACCCTGGCAATCTCGCAAGCGTCATCGTGGCAGCCAATCACGGCTGGCAATAGTGGAGCAAGAGCGTCATTGTGGCAGCCAATCACGGCTGGCAATAGTGGAGCAAGAGCGTCAGTAGCGCTCTGCCATTGGGAGATATTTTTGTCAGTCTGTGTGTGACGTGTGGAATCGCCTCCTGTGCGAAGGCCTGCTCCGTTCACTGCATACGCGCTGTAAGCTTCCTGTTTCAAATTCAACAATAGATGGTTGTTTTCGCCGTCTGAAGAGAGACGATGTAAACGGTTTTGGGAGAGAGAAAAAGATGCCTCTGACAGTGTTTCTATCACCTCGATCATGAACCTAATTCTGCCGCACCTGCAAACGAGTCCGTGTACTTGTGTTGTGTCAGTGTAATCAGAGCTCGTCTGTACTTCGGGCTGGGGGTCAAAGAAAGTGGACAAAAAAATTTTTATTCTGGCCAGTAATCTTTTTGATAGTATTTGAATTGAGATTTTCAATAGCGCCTACACTTACTTGGCACTTAGTTTTCTCCACGACAGTAGGCGCATAGGTCCTTGACACTCTCCCTCCAGGTACCCCGTCTCTCGCCACCACCCTAGCCTCGCCACAGCTCCCCCATCCTGCTGCCTCCCTAGATCCTCTCTGTCTCCACTGTCCTTCTCCAGATCTTCCTTGGTCTTCTCACAGATCGTCTCTCTTCTTGTGCTCAACCAAGTGCTGTGTCACAGTTCGTTCTCTCCACCTCTCCTCTACAAATAAATAGCGTTTGCCATTGCCCCCCAAATCCTACTCGACCACACGAGTCCTTGATGTGCCCAGGGGGGGATGTCCCACAAGTAATCCTCTGCAATCTTCTCGTGGGAACCTGAGGCGCGTTTCCTTTCGAAAGTTTCACCCCCAGCTACCACCCTCACCCCCCACCGCACCCCACCCCACCCCAACCCCCATCCCATCCCCACGCCACCACCCCCACCTCCCACCGCACCCCATCCCACCTCGACCCACTCCCCATGTTCAGAGATGAACGTTTACGGCGAGAGCCAGCATGAACAAGTTCAATATTGAGGAAAGCTATTGGGCTTGCCGAGTTGTTGCTCTGAGCGCTCATCTGAGCCAGCATGAACAAGTTCAATATTGAGGAAAGCTATTGGGCTTGCCGAGTTTTTGCTCTGAGCGCTCATCTGAGCCAGCATGAACAAGTTCAATATTGAGGAAAGCTATTGGGCTTGCCGAGTTTTTGCTCTGAGCGCTCATCTGAGCCAGCATGAACAAGTTCAATATTGAGGAAAGCTATTGGCTTGCCGAGTGTTTGCTCTGAGCGCTCATCTGAGCCAGCATGAACAAGTTCAATATTGAGGAAAGCTATTGGCTTGCCGAGTGTTTGCTGTGAGCGCTCATCTCAGAATTTTTTTTACACCTTTCGAAACGAAACGCTCCTCTAGTCCCCCGAAAGTATCGTGTAGGATGCGCTAGAATTGCTTCTGATGAACCCGCCCCTGATTACTCAGACAACTCAGTCTTACTTTTAAATTAAATTTTAAAAAATATTCCAAAATCCAACTTTGTTGCGGCTGGTTGTCTGACCCTGACCCATTGCCACCACCCCCACCCCTATCCCCACCCCACCCCAAACTCCATCCCATCCCCACCCCACCACCACCACCCCCGTCCCAACCCCCACCCCCACCCGTACCCCCACCCCATATCCCTACCTCCACCCCCACCCCTACCCGTACCCCCACCCCATATCCCTACCCCCAACCCTATCCCCACCCCGTCCCCATCCCCACCCCTACCCCCACCCCCACTCCACCCCCACTCCCACTCCCATCCCCACCCCTACCCCCACCCCCACCCCACCCCCACCCCCATCCCCACCCCCATCCCCAGTAATCTATTCGGCTGCTTGGGACCACCCCTGGCTGAGCTACTGGAGCAGGCCCCTGGCTGAGCTACTGGAGCAGGCCCCTGGCTGAGCTAGCAGGCCCCTGGCTGAGCTACTGGAGCAGGCCCCTGGCTGAGCTACTGGAGCAGTCCCCTGGCTGAGCTACTGGAGCAGGCCCCTGGCTGAGCTACTGGAGCAGGCCCCTGAATGAGCTACTGGAGCAGGCCCCTGAATGAGCTACTGGAGCAGGCCCCTGGCTGAGCTACTGGAGCAGGCCCCTGGCTGAGCTACTGGAGCAGGTCCCTGGCTGAGCTACTGGAGCAGGCCCCTGGCTGAGCTACTGGAGTAGGCCCCTGGCTGAGCTACTGGAGCAGGCCCCTGGCTGAGCTACTGGAGCAGGCCCCTGGCTGAGCTACTGGAGCAGGCCCCGAAAGCCCAGCAGCCAGGGGTTCCTACTGATGAGGGGGACATCGAGAAGCTCTGGCGGTGTGTTACACTTCTCTTTTGTCCCCAAAGAATCACACTTTTTATATGGAAGTTACTAGTCATTCACCCAGTTTCATTACAGGATGTGGATCATAGGTCAAAAGTTGCTCGTGCGAAAAGCTGACAAATTCTTGATTTGGCTCCTGCAGAGTGTCCTAATCAGGCAATTGTAGATAATGCATTAGGACACAATGGTTATTTTGATTCGCAATTCAGCTGACATCTTAATGTGACCGCGATTTGCCGTTTTGCACGCAAACCAAACCCAAAAATTGGCAGACACCATTGACTGGTGTGAGGGTAAAGAGCAAAGGTTGAAAGCGAGGAGTGTTCCCATTGGCTGCCGGGCAGAAGCGCTTCACTTGAAGCACTGGGAAAATAGAACCGGTCTTAAACCATGAACTCATTCCTGGTGACTCAAAACGACCAGAGAAATATCTGCTCGCACGAGGGGAAACGTGTGTTTCATGATCCGGAAACTATTTCTGTTTCACCGTGTCTGAAGGCCTTCAAGGATTGGAGATAGTGCTGGTACGTGACTATGTGAGCAAGCTCTCTATCCGACGCTGTGTTCTGTCATCAGATGCCTTCATTGGTCAACAGCGTAAGCAGGACAGGGCAGCAGAAAGTGTAATTCATCCTTCTCGGCCTCTTCACACGAAGGACACGTTTTCACGATTTAAGATTTTGGTCGTATCTGCGCTTATGTACATTTAAGTTGCTGACACAATATCAAAATCTTACAAACACATTTTCAAATATTTCCATATCGAAACAATCCGAATGGTGCTCACTCTTGCGATGATGGTTCAAGGAATCTCTAAGATAGGGGTGTGTTGGTTACAATATTCGAGGATATTATTACAAATACAACAGCCTACTTGAAAAAAAGGGCTACTGCAAAGTAAGTGGTATTTTAAACGGTTTCCTCTCCATTGACACAAGCCGCTTCTACGTCCCACTTTGAACGTACTACGTCACGCTAGTAGCGTACTTCGTCCCACTTTGAACGTACTACGTCACGCTAGTAGCGTACTACGTCCCACTTTGAACGTACTACGTCACGCTAGTAGCGTACTACGTCACGCTAGTAACGTACTGCGTCACGCTAGTAACGTACTACGTCACAAAAGTAGCGTGCACCGTCACACTAGTA
>JAWQFJ010030679.1:15000-22500 GCA_034096865.1 Theodoxus fluviatilis | reverse complement strand
ACAAAGACAATGACAACGACAATGACGAGTGTGACGCAGAAGAAGACGACGAAGAAGAAGATTCGCGTGGGTGCGTTCAATATGCCTGCTGTGAAAGAGCAGAGGCGTGTTCAGGAGGGCGAGTTATCGCGGTCTGACGCGTGTACTACCAAGCTTCCCTCCTGAACAGCGGCTTGTTCAGGAGGCGCAGCGTTGCAAAGCGCCGAATCACATGCAGCGCTTTGCAGCGTTACGCGTCCTGAACAAGCCGTTTCACGGCGCAGGCGCTGCTCAGCTCGCGAGAACTCACTGAGTACTCCGCGCCTCCTGAACACGCTACTGGAATGTACTAGACTCTCGTAATATCTTGCAGGGGCGCGTTGCTTAGCCTATCTAGTTGGCGAATAAATCCTCACGAACAAGGTTGAGGCGAGGCGGGCCACTAGGCAACGGGCGCGTTTGTTTGGCCCAAAATCTCGTGATTCTTCCTAAATGGCTAGTCGAGGGCGAGTGAGACGCTTTTACAGCTAGAAAAACGGCCATTCGTCTCGCAAGGTGGAAGAACATGGCTGCGTCCTGGCGCCAGAGTTGGTGAAGAAGTTGCCGATAGATGAAATAACTGACGATTCAGATATCACATCAATTTTTCACTTCATAGAACACACCAATTGGGGGAGCTCCGGACCTCCCTCGGCTTTCCACCTTCACGGCGAGTGCGTCCTTATGAGCGAGGAACGTAGGCAACGCCTAGCCCTCGCGATTCTCTCGAGATTTTGGGCCAAACAAACACGCCCAACGGCATCCTCAATTGGCAAGTAGGTCGCTCAGTCGATCGAGCGCTCGGCTCGGCGAGCCCAAATAATCGCTCTTGAACGACTTTCCATGACCGAGCGCTAACCAAGATGGCTTCCATTATGCACTTTCATCGTCGCGGAGTGCGCTTCTCAACCAACTGAGCGAACCAGCAGCTGCAGACTGGTCGTTCCTTGTGGAAGCTGACAGGACATGCATGTATTATGCTGCAGCTGCAGACTGGTCGTTCCTTGTGGAAGCTGACAGGACATGCATGTATTATGCTGCAGCTGCAGACTGGTCGTTCCTTGTGGAAGCTGACAGGACATGCATGTATTATGCTGCAGCTGCAGACTGGTCGTTCCTTGTGGAAGCTGATAGGCTATATTATGCTGCAGCTGCGCATCAAGGCACGGTACCGCTCGAATCGAAAATCATGTCGAAACGACAGTGCTGACTTGCGGCGTAATTTTTTTTTTACGACGCGTACTTCAAGGGAGGCTACACAACAAGCTAAGGGCTAATATAAGGTATTGAGTTACCTCCCTTTAAACTTTTTAGAAGTCTTTCGTGAAAAGTTTTACTCACACCTTGCCAGGTAGTTAGTTCAGAGCAGTTATTGTTTCGAAAAAGAAAACAACATCAAACTAACTTCTAGTTACTTCTCGCATAGGCTGGGTGTTAGACACAGGTCGAAATGTGTGCCACTGCGTACATTTTTTTATGATTACTTCCTTCCATTCCCCCAAAGCAGTCATTTTGGACCTACACGCGCAGCATCTCCGCGGCGGGCTACCGCCAACACAAACCGTTTGAGAGTCGAGCGTTAGCGAGCGCTGTCTAGCTCTAGGCCTCTTGAACGACCTGAAGGTTAAAGTCCGAGAAAACACGGCTGCGTCCTGGCGCGAGAGTCGGTGAAAAAAGTTGCCGATAGACAAAGTAACTGACGACACACTTGATGGAACATACCATGGTGACATCTCGAATGGCACGGGACCTTTTTGAAAGAAACGAAAGCAACCCGGGCTCAATTGTAGACAATTTTGTTGAAAATGTTGTGCCTCGATACACATCGATCAGTTCAAGGGACATGATTCAGAGAGTGGAAATATACGGTGAACTAACGCTCCTGTATGTGTGCAACGATAAATAATGTTTGACAGTGTTTGACAAGACAAAACTTATGTACATACTCTTCAAAGGATTCAAATGAACATTCGAACAGCAACTACAGCCGTGTACATACACTTTTCCATTCTCGGACAGTGAGAATAACATTACAGACACTGTCGTCTGTGAACAGCTACCCAACTGGCACGTTCTCCGCCATTTTTGGTCATCCGGGTCTCCGCGGCTAGACATCGGTCCGTCCGTCAGTCCATCCATCCATTTGTCCGTCAGTCCATCCATCCATTTGTCCGTCAGACCATCCATCCATTTGTCCGTCAGTCCATCCATCCATTTGTCCGTCAGACCATCCATCCATTTGTCCGTCAGTACATCCATCCATTTGTCCGTCAGACCATCCATCCATTTGTCCGTCAGACCATCCATCCATTTGTCCGTCAAACCATCCATCCATCCATCCCTTTGTCCGTCAGACCATTCATCCATCCATCCATCAACCATCCATCTATCCATCCATCCATCCGTCCATCCATCTAACCATCCATCCGTCCATCCATCCATCCATCCATCCATTTGTCCGTCAGACCATTCATCCATCCATCCATCAACCATCCATCCGACCATCCATCCAGCTAACCATTCATCCGTCCATCCATCTAACCATCCATCCGTCCCTCCATCCATCCATCCATCAATTTGTCCGTCAGACCATTCATCCGTCCATCCATCTAACCATCCATTCGTCCATCCATCCATCCATCCATTTGTCCGTCAGACCATTCATCTGTCCATCCATCAACCATCCATCCATCCACCCATCTAACCATCCATCCGTCCATCCATCTAACCATCAATCCTCCATCCATCAATCCATCCATTTGTCCGTCAGACCATTCATCCATTCATCAACCATCCATCCACCCCTCCATCCATCCATTCATCCATCCGTCCGTCCGTCCGTCCATCCATTCGTCCAACCATCCGTCCGTCAGCCCATCCATCCATCCATTCATTCATCCATCGGTCCGTCCGTCTGCCCATCCATCAGTCCGTCCGTCCGTCTGCCCATCCATCCGTCCGTCCGTCCGTCCGTCCTTCAGTCAATCCATCCATTTGTTCGTCAGACCATCCATCCATCCATCCAATAACATCCATCCATCCGTCCGTCCGTCCATCCATCTATCCGTCCGTCCGTCCGTCCGTCCGTCCGTCCGTCCATCCGTCCATCCGTCCGTCCGTCCGTCCGTCCATCCGTCCGTCCATCCGTCCATCCGTCCGTCCATCCATCCACACTTCTTTTCCAGACGAGGCGTCCGCCACGTTCACTGTGACCAACTGCACCTCGTCAGACGGGAAGGTCAAAGTTGCTGAAGAAAAATGGGTGGATGAGGTCAAATGCGAACGGTGTGAATGTGGAGACGGATGCTGCGCGTAAGTATGCTGTTTTTAATTGAATTCATCATAACTACCATTGTCATCGTCAATATCATCATCGTCGTCGTCATCATCATCATCATCATCATCATCATCATCATCATCATCATCATCATCGTCATCGTCATCGTCATCGTCGTCGTTGTCGTCGTCGTCATCATCATCATTTTCCTCCTGCTCCCCTTACTCGTGTTCTTCCATGCTCCTCCTCCTTCTCCTCCTCCTCCTCCTCCTCCTCCTCCTCCTCCTCTTCCTCCTCCTGCTCCTCCTCCTCCTCCTCCTTCTCCTCCTCTTCCTCTCTCCACCTCCTCCTCCTCCTCTCTCCACCTCTTCATCCTCCTCCTCCTCCCCCTCCCCCCTCCCCCTCCTCCTCCTCCTCCTCCCCCTCCTCCTCCTCCTCCTCCTCCTCCTCCTTATCCTCCTCCTCCTCCTCCTCCTCCTCATGGAAGAGAAGGAGAAGGAGGAGGAGGAGGAGGAGGAGGAGGAGGAGGAGGAGGAGGAGGAGGAGGATTGCCGAGGAATGCTGCTGCAGCAGCTAATGACATCACCGCAGTCATAGGGAGCAATCATTGAAGTTGACAATGTCATTAACACCGACGTCGCTCCTTTTTATTCTCATTGAAGTTGTTGTCGCGCTTGTTAGCGCTGTCCACGTCATAAAAATCTATTTCTTGCGACGTATTCTTTCAAGGTTCGGATTCGGCATGGCGTCAGTGATGCATGTCGAGCTGAAGGGAAAGAGGTGTAAAGCTGTGAGAACTGGATCTTGCGACGACTTCGAGTTTGTCCTAGAAAGCAACCCTGAAAAGAAATGCATGTAAGAGCAGCCGCCCTCCCAGCCGTTGGAACTCCATGCCAAATCCTCACCTTCATGTTGCACCCTCGTCAACTTGCTCCCTGCGCTCTTACCACGAGTGTCCTTGCCCAGACTTCCTCTGAATAAAGACAGTCCGTGAAAATGAAATTTTGAGCGTACGTGTTTTCTGTCGTCGTCCATCGTAGTAATTGTCTCCGCCGCCGTCGTCGTTCTCCTCCTCCTCCTCCTCCTCCTCGCCTGCTGTTCGTTATCTTGCTCCTCCTCCTCCTCCTCCTATTTCGCCTGCTGTTCGTTATCTTGCTCCTCCTCCTCCTCCTCCTCCTCCTCGCCTGCTGTTCGTTATCTTGCTCCTCCTCCTCCTCCTCCTATTTCGCCTGCTGTTCGTTATCTTGCTCCTTCTCTTTCTCTTTTTGCCTCACCTTCACATGGTCCTTTTTTTACTCCTCCAGTCGGGCTTTGTCGATACTTTAATTTGTTTTTGTGATTGCACACACACACACACACACACACACACACACACACACACAGACACACACACACACACAAACAAACACAAACACACACATACATAAACACACATACGCGTTGCTACGAAGCTCGACTTGGCTCGTTTCTGAATAAGGGTCTAGAAGTAGTATCATTTATCTCTGTGGCCTCCACGTAGTATCGTTTATCTCTGTGGCCTCCACGTAGTATCCTTTATCTCTGTGGGCTCCATGCATTCAGCGTGGCTGAGACTATAGTGAATAATTATAGTCTCAGCAACAGGTTGGTCACGAGATAGCCTTAATTCTTCCATTCCATGCATACCACAAAAATTATTCAATCGTTGAGTGTATTCCTCCGCTTGTTGTGCTACACTCGGACACCAAATTTAAATTGATCAGTCTGCTCAACTCCAAACAGTCTGCTCAGCAGTTCGATCAAACAAAGACAGATATTGGACAGACAGATGGACGGACACACAGGCTGAAAAAGACTGGGATCTCTCTTTATATTCATGACAATTAGTCTTATAGCAACGGAATGTAGGTTAAATCATGTACCGACTCCATCAGTCCATACACGAAGACTCCATCAGTCCATACACGAAGACTCCATCAGTCGATACACGAATCATCGAAGTGTGGACTTCAGCAGCTCGTCAAACAGTGTGAAGGCAGTTAGACCACAGGTTCCGGCCAGAAAGCATTTACTGGCGAGAGTGTTACCATAAATTCATGCCACCAGCCCGGAGCCACAGGAATCCTTTTCGCTGGGTTTATACTAGTTCCAAAAATTGCGTATACATGTGTATACACAGTGGCACGTGCTCACAGCAGTTTGCAACCTTTTAGATGACGTTTGCGCTAAAAGTAGTTCTCAAATGGTTTACAACACCAAATTTGTGTTTATCTATCGAGATAAATAATTAAAGTGAAATAGAATCGTCCCTTTTTACTCTCGATGGTCTTTTGATCATGTTGAGTTTTGATTGGTAAAATCATTGGAATGTGGAGCCGAAGTCACGTGACCAACCTGTTGCTGAGACTATATTCACTTTAGTCTCAGCCACGCTGAATGGGCTCCATGTAAGGCGAGTTCAGGAGGCGCAGCGATTCAAAGCGCTGCTCAGCGCTGCATGTGATTCACTCCTGAACGGCAATTTTGGGGCGTGATTCACTCAGCGCTGAGCAGCGCTGTGAATCCCCAATCCGACGTGCTGCAGATAATACTGCATCACTTTCAAAATGGCGTCTTCGATCCCGCACTGGCCGTCGATGAAGAAAATGACTCTCAGAAACATCATTTTGGGACTGGAACGGGCTTTATTTGCCCCAAGCACTCTGTATGTGCGAGTAATGGCAAGAAAGGATAACACAGTAGTGGACTTTATTCATGCAGAATACATTTAAACGTGCATAAACGATGTCTGTGGCAAAGAAAACACTTTCTTAGCGTCTGTCAACACAACATGGGGCGCAGAAGATTTACCTCCCCTATAACAAGTGAAGCTCTGCACAAAATCTGAGGCGTTTAGGAGTGGCAAAGAGCGCTCAATTGCCAACATGAAGCGCTCATGCAGCGCTAAGTACTCGTGAACAAGCCTACTGTATCGTTTATATCTGTGGCCTCCACGTAGTATCGTTTATCTCTGTGGCCTCCACATAGTATCGTTTATCTCTGCGGCCTCCATGTAGTATCGTTTATCTCTGTGGCCTCCACGTAGTATCGTTTATATCTGTGGCCTCCACGTAGTATCGTTTATCTCTGTGGCCTCCACGTAGTATCGTTTATCTCTGTGGCCTCCACGAAGTATCGTTTATCTCTGTGGCCTCCACGTAGTATCGTTTATCTCTGTGGCCTCCACGTAGTATCGTTTATCTCTGTGGCCTCCACGAAGCATCGTTCATCTCTGCGGCCTCCACATAGTATCGTTTATCTCTGTGGCCTCGAAGTCGTATCGTTTATCTCTGTGGCCTCCACGTAGTATCGTTTATCTCTGTGGCCTCCAAGTCGTATTGTTTATCTCTGTGGCTTCCACGTAGTATCGTTTATCTCTGTGGGCTCCATGTCGTATCGTTTATCTCTGTGGCCTCCACGTAGTATCGTTTATATCTGTGGCCTCCACGTAGTATCGTTTATCTCTGTGGCCTCCAAGTCGTATCGTTTATCTCTGTGGCCTCCACGTAGTATCGTTTATCTCTGTGGCCTCCAAGTCGTATCGTTTATCTCTGTGGCCTCCACGTAGTATCGTTTATCTCTGTGGCCTCCACGAAGCATCGTTTATCTCTGTGGCCTCCACGTAGTATCGTTTATCTCTGTGGCCTCCACGTCGTATCGTTTATCTCTGTGGCCTCCACGAAGCATCGTTCATCTCTGCGGCCTCCACATAGTATCGTTTATCTCTGTGGCCTCGAAGTCGTATCGTTTATCTCTGTGGCCTCCACGTAGTATCGTTTATCTCTGTGGCCTCCAAGTCGTATTGTTTATCTCTGTGGCTTCCACGTAGTATCGTTTATCTCTGTGGCCTCCACGTAGTATCGTTTATCTCTGTGGCCTCCACGTAGTATCGTTTATCTCAGTGGCCTCCACGTAGTATCGTTTATCTCTGTGGCCTCCAGGTAGTATCGTTTATCTCTGTGGCCTCCAGGTAGTATCGTTTATCTCTGTGGCCTCCAAGTCGTATTGTTTATCTCTGTGGCTTCCACATAGTATCTTTTATCTCTGTGGCCTCCACGTAGTATCTTTTATCTCTGCTGCCTCCACGAAGCATCGTTTTTCTCTGTGGCCTCCACGAAGTATCGTTTATCTCTGCGGCCTCCACGAAGTATCGTTCATCTCAGTGGCCTCCACGAAGTATCGTTCAT
>JAWQFJ010030679.1:0-10000 GCA_034096865.1 Theodoxus fluviatilis | reverse complement strand
GACTGAAAGCAACCATGAAAATAAACTATGTAAGACTCATAGTGCTCGAAAAAGAATTTGAAGGTACATCAAGAGAAACCTTATGATAGGACAGACAAGAGCACAGAAAAAATTGGGATGGATGCAATGTAAATGGTCAGGGATTGTGTGTAGAATTTTTCTTAATTAATCAAGAGGAAGGAGTCTTATCTCTCTCCAAAATCATGTGAATCAATTCTCCCTTTCACAGACAAACAAGGAAGAAGAAGAAGAAACAAACTTGCCACTCTTCATAGTTTACGTCACAGATCTCATGTTCTACAGACGTGGGGGGAAAAAACCAACTACTGAATACTGTTTGGTTTGCACACTAGTACAAGAGATTTCGGTGTTTCTTTTGAGGGCAGAGAGAGAGAGAAAGAAGAAAGAAAAGAAATTAAGTAACACAGACAACCATTTAAGGCAACATGAATGTTACTGGAGAAAAGTTCTCATCACTAGAGCAGAAAGTCCCACACAGGCAGGACAAAAGACACTACCATTGTTTGCATACTGACTTGATACAGAAGCAAAAACTGTTCATCATCTTTCCATCAGCAGTGAAGAATACTTCAACCGAGAATTCTAAACCCTGAACAACCAATCACCCAATTAAGTGCATGATTCACAGAAAAGTCAAAGGGAACAAATGGATAACAATGGACAAGGTGGTCATGATTTAAATAGCTGCTCTAAAATAAAGATTCCCTGCCTTTCATGTGAAAGGAAAGGTCAAAAGGTCAAAGTTCATCATGCATAAAATGAAAACTGACAAGCAAGCCGCGTCTTCATTGGTTGACGCCGGGGCATGATTTCTTTGGAGTGTTCTGGTTTTGAGCAAGTCTATGCACAAACACATTTATGTGTGACGAAACGCATATTCACTAATAAGCACTACCACCCAAACAAATGCATGCATGCATGAGCATATATATACACACACACATATACACGTACATATACACACATACAAAACAATACTCTCACACATTCACAAACACAATGCATGCACGCACAAACATTCGATCTTTACCTGTATGTGCACACGTGTGTGTGTACACACACACAAGTTGAAGCACAATTGACGAGAGAGATGTTTACAGACAAACAAAAAGAAAACACCATTTGCCCATCAGACACTCAGTCCATTTCATTTGAACTCTTACATACTTCAACCACCATTACAATTTTCATAGCATGTTCAACATACAAAAAATGGTGGGCATATGTGCTAAACATCAAATTCTGCGATCGACAGAGTAAGAACTTGGAGATATAACCTTTATGACACACTGCTAAGCATGAGCACCACAGGTTGAAAATCTCCAAAAGAAAAAATGTATTCCTCCCATTGGATTCAGACAAGAAAATTGGTTTACGTTAGAATTTCATTTACCATTATCAATGTTTTTGAATGCTCCATGGAATTGGGAGGGAAAAAATAAATTAAAAAGTGTCTTCAGTGTTAGTGAGAGGAAATCAAATTGATTCCAACAATTTGTAACTGCACTGAAAATCATAAGCAAATTATGACTCACAAATAAATATACCCTTTCTTTACAAATACATTAAACGTTTGCTATAGCTTTCTGATTTCACAGGCTTCTACTGGTCAAGGGAAAAAAGTTCAAACCAGCATGGTAGGGTAGAAAGTGAGAGAATCTTTACATTAAGTGTTTCTGTAACAATAAAAAATATCTTTTTAATGTGCAGCACCTCTAAAAGACAATAACATTCAATGGTAAAATCATCAACATGTACACAAAATATCCATACAACATAAGAGAGCATCATCATCATCATCATCATCATCATCATCATCTTCTTCTTCTTCTTCTTCTTCTTCTTCTTCTTCTTCTTCTTCTTCTTCTTCTTCTTCTTCTTCTTCTTCTTCTTCTTCTTCTTCTTCTTCTTCTTCTTCTTCTTCATAAACTACTTCTAAGACGGTTGCATGATTCAGTCTCTCACAAGCTGTACAAAAAGTATAGTCACCCAGACTCGAAACTTTCTACATTTATGTACAATCAAGTGGGTTTTTGTTCTGTACAAGTCGGCGTTTTTCACTTGGTGGGTTTACACTCCATTCACAATCACTGTCAGTACATCAATTGTTTGTCACCACCAGCTGCATCCATTCTAGTGCCCCAATTACCTACTCAGCCATCTGCAAGGACCAATGGTTTTTCTTGGTGGGATTTTCTGCTATTCGATGGCTGTCAGGTTCCCTCCATAGCTTCAACTCTTCTTTCTTTCCACATGAGGACACACATTGTTTTAAGTTTCATCAATCGGACGCCACACGACGATCAAGTCCTTGAGGCAGAAATGCATGGTTTACATGAGGCAACACGGATGGACGAACTAGATAACGATCATGGTGCAATGATATTGTGGCACAATAATATAATGGGGTTTTATGTCCGTTTGCTTGTTCTGTTTTGATTTTCATTAACGATGAAATCTCATGGCAATGAGTAAGACAGTTGATAGTCAAAAGATAACAAGAGTTTTGAAGAAAAAAAACACCTTGCAGCGGTTATAATATAGATGTAGCATGTTTGATTTTTTAAAGTTAATCTGTGACTTTTCTGATGCATATTGCACAAAGGTTTTTAAGGAGAAAAAATAAATAAAGAAATAAAACAAAATTCTGCAGCTCATTTCATTTGTCTCATGAACACACTGACGGAGAAAAATGATGGTACCAAACTAACTTATCCAATCCTCAACCTACTCAACAAAATTATTTGAATTGTATTCTGTTTGTCAATAAGCAAGAACACTGGAGGCAGGAAGAGGAAGAAGATTTTCCACACATATTCATGATATTGACAGAAGAGGCCAGAAACTGAAGTAGAGATAACAGGAAGATTTCTCCACAATAATTCATTAGGAGAAGCAAGACATTCCCCAGTGATCCAAACTAGTCTTCTGTGAAACGTCAGTGTACGCTAAACTGTCTAATAACAGAACCAATGAAAACAAGGGCAATGAAATAGAAAGTGGTCTACTGTATTACATCCGTGATGCATAAACTGTTTATCTGTTAACAAAAATGATGAAAACATAGGCGTTGAAATAGATACTAATCTACAGTAGAACGTCTGTGATGCATAAACTATTTATCTGTTAACAAAACTGATGAAAACATGGGCGCTGAAATAGATAATGTCTACAGCAGAACATCTGTGATGCATAAACTGTTTATCTCTTAACAAAACTGATGAAAACATGGGCGTTAAAATAGAAACTAGTCTAATGTAGAACACTCGTGATACATAAACTGTTTATCTGTTAACAGAACTGATGAAAATATGGCCGATACAGACTATCTGGTGAAGAATAATCCACCGAGGATGATGCGTGAGGTGGAAAATGGTTTTGATGTTGGATTATTGCACAAGGTCTAGACTCTACACGCAAGCTCATTCAAAACGTTCCCACTGATTCAAAGAACAGAGAGAGCACGCTCTCTTGCGAGTGAGATCTTTGAGACAGAAGCGAGATGCCCTGGTAGCGATGATCCATGTTTCAGCCCCGAAACAAGGATTCTACTGCATCCTCTGTGATTGTAACTAGCAGGGGAATATTTCTCCCTCGTTTGCCTGACCAGGCACAAAAATCAAGAGATCAAGACCAACATCATCAGACAAATTCAATCATGGGTGAATAACACATCAGAGATTCTACACACTACATTACATCAACCATTCGTAACTGAGACTTCCAGCTTCTTCAAAACAGTCTGAACTCGGCCAAGATTTTCCTTGGAAATGTCAATGAAATCATGAATCAGATCACTTGCTAGAGATTCTCTTGTTCAACAGATGCAAGCAACTACCAAAACAAAAAACGTCAAAGTCAACTCTCACAGAAACCTTGTTAGGAAAACTGGCCTTCATAACTTTCCTTGGTTGCAAGAGGTGTACTCTGCCACATGTTGAGATCCCATATAATATTAACAGGAAAAAATAAATAGATGGATAGATAAATAAAAATAACAATAGGAGGAGCTTTTGTAAATCGCATGCATAAAAGTATTCAAACCCACCAAAAGAAATCTGGAATTAGCATCTTATTCTTTTCACTCACTGCTACAGACGGCAACAGCGACAAACTTCAAGTAATTTGGATCTGAAAGTCACACCAAAAAACTTATTAAAAAACAGGGATCAAAGTTTATATTTATGTACATACATTTCAAATCTTTGTACAGATGAAGAAGAAAAAGACAAAAAAATCTCCTGCAAAGTGCATCAAACACAGCTAGTGACTTCTGCATGTTTCAAATCAGTAAGGCAACTCCTTGGCAACAACCCTCGGCGTCACAAAGTTTGTTGGCAAAGCCACCACAGTTGTAAGAAAGCAAAACAAAGACACAGATATTCAAAAAGTTTCAGATCAAGAGAATAACTCATACATTTCTTGCCGATATCCCCTTGCTATACCATTTCCTATCAGAGTTAACTCCAGTTCTCCATAGAGTGATTCAAACTTTATTCTGCTGACTTTCCTTTGCTATGTATACATCGACTATCAGCACCATTTCTGTTCTCAAGAGGATAACTCCATTTCTGCTGATGTTCTTTTGTTAGACAACCACTATCAACACAACTTTAGTTCCTTCTTTTTCTCCTTTAGGAAACATTCATTTCTCATGATTAAAAACTGGTAAATGAGATCAAAGCAAGAAGAACTACTTTTATAAACAGTACGTGGAGCAATGTTGCATCTAGAAAAATATTGGATCCTTTTTCAAAGATAAATTACATGAGCAGAACTTTAAAATATGCAACATCTTGTCAAAGACTCAGCAGGGATGTATCTAGATCCCCTGTTCAACTGAATGATCAGCAGACTGCAGAGTTGGATATCTTGATGTCACTGAGAATAGGTGGGTCCCAATATCTTGATGTCACTGAGAATAGGTGGGTCCCAATATCTTGATGTCACTGAGAATAGGTGGGTCCCAATATCTTGATGTCACTGAGAATAGGTGGGTCCCAATATATTGACCCTCTGCTCAACTGAATGATCAGCAGATTGCCGAGTAAGATATCTTGATGACATGGAGAAAAGTTCGGTCCAAACTTTCTTCCATACCCTGAACTTTTCACGTCCAAAGGGGGATTTCTCATCAGTAGAGTACAGAAGTGACTGTAATAATGCACGTTAATAAGATGGTCTTTGAGCCCTATACAAGTTCTACCTCTCTTCCTATACTGCCATCCTTCAGAAAAGTGGTTGAGTTATATGTCTCTGCTCCAAACTCATCAGAACAGTTAGAAATTCGGCACAGTACCAGCGGTAGAAGAATTTAATTAAGAAGCAGGAGACACATTCCCTCACTGGTCCTTCAGGCAAACTGCAACCGGGAAAAGGCAATTCTAAGGAACATCCAATAAATTATATATCTACTGAGAAACAAAGAGAAATTGTGCCATAATTCTTCAGAATGGAAGAAGGGGTAGTGAAGTTGAAAGAAGGGGACGGAGGGGTGGGGGTGGGGGAATAGAGAGGGAGGAAGGGAGGAAGGAAAGAAAGAGAAGGGGGGAGGGAGACGAGAGAGGGAGGAGAGAGAGGGAGGAGAGAGAGGGAGGAGAGAGAGGGAGGAGAGAGAGGGAGGAGAGAGAGGGAGGAGAGAGAGGGAGGAGAGAGAGGGAGGAGAGAGAGGGAGGAGAGAGAGGGAGGAGAGAGAGGGGAGAAGAGAGAGGGAAGGAGAGAGAGGGAAGGAGAGAGTGAGGAGTAGAGAGTGGGGAGAGAGAGAGAGAGAGAGAGAGAGAGACAGACAGACAGAGAGAGAGAGTCAAACTGGACTTTTACAAGGAGATAGATAGACCCATTGACCACAATTACAAGGAGCAGCAGGCTAGGCAAGTTTTTCTCTTGACTCAGGTGAAAGCTGCAAATCCTATTTCAGTTCAGAAGCAACTCAGGTCCCTGCACAGGGGGACATAAGACTTAGTTCCCAAAGCATCTACAGTACAGTAAGTCAAACACCATCTACCCTGTCTCTACGTTATAACGTGTCTATCAGACTCCATCACTATCAGCAACAATGATACTGCCACTCCCTCCATCCCATTCCGATGTTGTTCTTCCTCTCCAAAACAACATCAACCACAACAACGATGATAACAAGCAAACAACAAAAACAAGTTCACCACCCAACGACTCCTTCCCGTTCGGCCAAGCCTGCGGGCTTTCCTGAGAAGGAAAGACGGAGGAAGACGCCTGTCACTTCTTCCGTCCTATCTTCCCCCACTGGTTAAAACAACGCCATCATTTCTTCTTCTTCTTTCCGGGCGTGTCCAGCGCTGCCTTGGCGGGCATGGCAGTGCGTTGCTCCTCCAAACGGCTGGACTGCACGCGCTGAATCAGGTTGAAGAAATCCTCGTCCGGCACCGTGGGAGCCGGTCTGTGACTCGGGGGCAAGGCACTGCGCTGGTCTTCTAACCGCGCTCCCTGCAGACAGGATTGGATGGATGGGTGTATGGATGGATGGGTGGATGGATGGATGGATGGATGGATGGACGGATGGATGGATGGATGGATGGATGGATGGATGGATGGATGGATGGATGGATGGATGGATGGATGGATGGATGGATGGATGGATGGATGGATGGATGGATGGATGGATGGATGGATGGATGGATGGATGGATGGATGGATGGATGGATGGATGGATGGATGGATGGATGGATGGATGGATGGATGGATGGATGGATGGATGGATGGATGGATGGATGGATGGATGGATGGATGGATGGATGGATGGATGGATGGATGGATGGATGCATGGATGGATGGATGGATGGATGGATGGATGGATGGATGGATGGGATGGATGGATGGATGGATGGATGGATGGATGGATGGATGGATGGATGGATTGATGCATGGTTGGATTGATGCATGGTTGGATGGATGGATGGATGGATGGATGGACAAGAGAATGGATGATGGATGGATGGATGGATGGATGGATGGATGGATGGATGAGCGAATGGATGGATGCTTGAATGAAAGAATGGATGGATAAGGGGATGAATGAAAATAATGATAAATTAATGCATGCACGCATGGATGGATGGATGGATGATTGGTTTTATATATATAAAACAACTCTAGAGTTGGCTAGAGTAATCTAAGTCTCGATTTTCCGACTTATTCCCCTGTTACGAAATCTGAAGGGAGACATGGAGGGTCTTTTCTCGCCACATTCTAGTCCACTAGAGACTCTAGAGACTCATTCTAGTCCACTAGAGACTCTAGAGACTCATTCTAGTCCACTAGAGACTCTAGAGACTCATTCTAGTCCACTAGAGACTTTGCCTGCCGGCGAAACAGTCTCTAGCACAGTGGACATCATGTGATGGAAGAATTTCATCAGAAAAATTCAAATGAGGGTCACGTGAGAGGTTTGTGGGATAGCCGATCTGCTCCCTGACATACGCTGTTAAAGTAGTTCTATTTTGCACAAAACTCACGACTTACTTTTGTTGAGATAATAAACAAGCGTTTATTCGATAAAATGACATGATTGTGTTGAAATGGAAACAAGTTTTGACATCTGAATGATTTCTGTAAAAAGTGGAGAGAAAAAAATATATCAGAATGAACTATTTTTGGCACAATGCAGTAATGCGAAGGGTCAAGTCTATTACGCATTCATTGCGAACTGTGCCAGAGTCACTACCTACTCCGGTTCACAGAATGTTCTCCCCCCAAACCCATAGGGGGCTGGTGCGGTGCAAGAATCAAATGCCAAAGCAGCCTGTGATGTTGCTTCAAGCACTGCCCCCACTGGTGCATGCGAGGGCACACACGTGTGCATGCGCAGGTGCAATTGTATGTGCCTGTGTGTGTACGTGTGTGTGCATGTCTGTGTGGGTGTGCGTGCATGTGTGTGCATGTTTATGAGTGCCTGTGCATATGTGTGTGAGTGTGTGCAATGTGTGTGTGTGTGTGTGTGTGTGTGTGTGTGTGTGTGTGCATGGGTGTGAGAGTGTACCCGTGTGTGTGTGTGTGTGTGCAGATGTGTGTATGTATGTGTGTGCATGCATGTGCATGCACAGGTGCATGTGTGTGTGCCTGTGCATATAAGTGTACCTGTGCCTGTACGTGTATGCATGTGTGAGTATGCGTGCACTTGCATGCATGTGTGAGTGTGTGTGCACATGCATGCATGTGTGAAAGTGTTTAGGTGTGAGAGTGCAAGAGTCTGTTTCAGTGTTTGTGTCTATATGTGTATGAGTGAGTGGGCGAGAGTGTGTGTGTGTCTTTGAGTGTGTGTGTGTGTGTTCATGCGTGTGCATGTGTTAGTGTGCATGCATTCATATGTGTGTTTGGGTATGTGTGTGCACGTCTGTGTGTGCGTGTCTGAGTACAAAAGCATGTGTGCATGCACATATGCTTGCAGGCATGTCTTACATCACTCGGCAGTCGTCCTATATGAAAATGCAGGAAGACGCTCCAGTTCCACCTCCACCTACCTGGCACCGCATGAGCATCTCAAAGAAGCTGTCATCGGGTACGCTCTCCTCCTTCTTCTGCATCAGGTACTGGTCAATGACCTTCTTGGAGTTCAGCCCGGGGAAGCTGGGCAGGTCAGCGCGCTGGTCATTCATCCGCGACCCCTGGATTCCCGCCACCATGTCCAGCAGCTCCTCCTTAGCTGGGGAGTTCACTGGAGGTCAACATCGGAGACCAGGGGGTGGAGTTAGTGCGAAAAAGCGGACCAGGCAGCCAGTGATGGACAGATGCCAAGATGCAGCAACAACAACAACAACAACAACAACAACAAAACTGGAACTAGCACTGGTTCTTGAGAGAGTGAGAGATGAGAGAGTGCAAGGAAGAGCGAGGGCTGGTTCTTGAGAGAGTGAGAGATGAGAGAGTGCAAGGAAGAGCGAGGGCTGGAATTAAGGTCAGGACTGACCAATCAACTTCCTGCAGCCTGCGGAGACCAGGTGGTTGTTGAGCGAGGGTTGGGCTTGATCTTGCAGGGTCATTTGACTACACAGGTGGATCTGAATGATCTGACCCTGTTCCTATGTTGTCCCCCCCACCCCCCAGCTCTTCTGCTGCTTAGGGCCACCCCTGGCTGAGCTACTGGTCCAGGCTCAAAAGGCAATGTTACTACATATAGAAGTATCAGCCATTTTGTCATACGACCTTGACCTTGTAGAATTGTAGTTGAGGACTGCAGTTTGTCTCAGTTGCACTTACCATTGACCAAGATATTAACATCTCTTTAGGAACCTAGCCGGGAGAATTAGCTGCAGATTAATCCTGGCCTTACAAGAATCTGAATCAGATGTGAGACAGACAGAGTGACTGAGAAAGTCGAGGTTTTGTGTGGAAACTTATCACTCGCATCCGGAACTAAAACAGTGTGAGTGCAAAATTGAGATGAGACGGGCGTAGATCATCAAACAAAAGCAAAGATGCAACAGAAACTGAGAACAAGCAACTCCCAGGGAAGGGAAGTGGGACAGCTGGTGGACTTGAGAGGGAAAGCCATGGCTGCCAAGTATTCAGACCCTGTCATCCTGACAACTTGACTCGCACCTAGATCAGTACTCCAGAGGTGCGTTCTCAAGAGAACAGACATGTGTATTGTTAGCTATCTAAAAACGTTCGAAGATGAGCGTCCATGGCAAACGTTCGTATGGAAAGATTCAACCTGTCAAGTTCCAAGAAAAGCTTTGTGCTTTGCAATTGCTCATTGCCAGCACTCCTCTGTTAACATTTCGATTGCCTCTGATAGCTATCGCTGCCCTCTGGGAAACACAGCTCCGGTGCCTGGCAGCTGTCTAAAACAGCCAGTCAAGCTGTGTGATGGTCTCTATCATTCCCCCCTTGTGCAAATGAGTGACAGCTGGCTTGCTCTTGAACATCTCTCTGTTGACTGAGTACAGCTATGCCTCGTGGGAGCAAGTGGTGACCTATCTCAATTTTTTAAAGTGCGAAAGAA
>JAWQFJ010030678.1:15000-17500 GCA_034096865.1 Theodoxus fluviatilis | reverse complement strand
ACAGACACACACACAGGAACAACGTACAGATACACACAGGGACAACGTACAGATACACACAGGGACAACGTACAGATACACACAGGGACAACGTACAGATACACACAGGGACAACGTACATATACACACAGGGACAACGTACAGATACACACAGGGACAACGTACAGACACACACAGGAACAACGTACAGATACACGCAGGAACAACGTACAGATACACACAGGGACAACGTACAGATACACACAGGAACAACGTACAGACACACACACAGGAACAACGTACAGATACACACAGGGACAACGTACAGACACACACAGGAGCAACGTACAGACACACACAGGAGCAACGTACAGATACACACAGGAGCAACGTACAGATACACACAGGGAGAACGTGCTGACACACACAGGGACAACGTACAGATACACAGGAACAACATACAGATACACACAGGAACAACGTACAGATACATACAGGGACAACGTATATATACACACAGGGACAACGTACAGATACACACAGGGACAACGTACAGACACACACAGGAACAACGTACAGATACACACAGGGACAACGTACAGACACACACAGGGACAACGTACAGATACACACAGGAACAACATACAGATACACACAGGAACAACGTACAGATACATACAGGGACAACGTACATATACACACAGGGACAACGTACAGATACACACAGGGAAAACGTACAAATACACACAGGGAAAACGTACAGATACACACAGGGACAACGTACAGATACACACAGGGACAACGTACAGATACACACAGGGACAACGTACAGATACACACAGGGAAAACGTACAAATACACACAGGGACAACGTACAGATACACACAGGGACAACGTACAGATACACACAGGGACAACGTACAGATACACACAGGGACAACGTACAGATACATACAGGGACAACGTACAGATACACACAGGAACAACGTACAGACACACACAGGGACAACGAACAGATACACACAGGGACAACGTACAGACATACACAGGGACAACGTGCTGACACACACAGAGACAACGTACAGATACACACAGGAACAGCATACAGATACACACAGGGACAACGTACAGATACACACAGGGACAACGTGCTGACACACACAGGGACAACGTACAGATACACACAGGGACAACGTACAGATATACACAGGGACAACGTACAGATACATACAGGGACAACGTACAGATACACACAGGAACAACGTGCTGACACACACAGGGACAACGTACAGATACACACAGGGACAACGTACAGATACACACAGGAACAACGTACAGATACACACAGGAACAACGTACAGACACACACAGGGACAACGTACAGATTCACACAGGGACATCGTACAGATACACACAGGGACAACGTACAGATACACACAGGGACAACGTACAGATACACACAGGGAAAACGTACAGATACACACAGGGACAACGTACAGATACACACAGGGACAACGTGTTGACACACAGGAACAACGTACAGATACACACAGGAACAACGTACAGATACACACAGGGACAACGTACAGATACACACAGGGACAACGTACAGATACAACAGGAACAACGTACAGATACACACAGGGACAACGTACAGATACACACAGGGACAACGTACAGATACACACAGGGACAACGTACAGATACACACAGGAACAACGTACAGATACACACAGGGACAACGCACAGATACACACAGGGACAACGTACAGATACACACAGGGACAACGTACAGATACACACAGGGAAAACGTACAGATACACACAGGGACAACGTACAGATACACACAGGGACAACGTGTTGACACACAGGAACAACGTACAGATACACACAGGAACAACGTACAGATACACACAGGGACAACGTACAGATACACACAGGGACAACGTACAGATACAACAGGAACAACGTACAGATACACACAGGGACAACGTACAGATACACACAGGGACAACGTACAGATACACACAGGGACAACGTACAGATACACACAGGAACAACGTACAGATACACACAGGGACAACGCACAGATACACACAGGGACAACTTGCTGACACACAGAAGCACGCCTGCTCAACTTTCACCCACGTGCAACATCGCACAGCACTCGTCTCAGCGAAAAGCTTCGTTTCAAACCCTTCCACCCCCTTTCGACGGAGAACTACTTGTTCATTCCACCCCCATCCTCTCACCTTTCCACACTTTCTCGGTAGCTGTACAAAGGAGCGCTTTGCTGAGAGGCGTGCGTCTAAAATCGTGCATTTGTGATCCGTGAAGGTGGTCAAGGGGTCGAGGCTTTTTTACTGAATGGCTTTTTTTTTTAAAGCGGTTGCAGCCTGCCGAAGGTGAAGTGAGTTTTTGACAACTTCAGATATATAACACGATTATTTATTACATTCCCGTTACAAATATGTTTTAAACTTGTATTTTTCAGGGTCATTGTTTTGCGCAATACTGTGT
>JAWQFJ010030678.1:0-7500 GCA_034096865.1 Theodoxus fluviatilis | reverse complement strand
AGAGAGAGAGAGAGTGAGAGGAGAGAGAGAGCGAACGAACGAACGAACGAGCGAACTTTATTTTACAAGGGTAGTGAATTGAGAGAGAGAGAGAGAGAGAGAGAGAGAGAGAGAGAGAGAGAGAGAGAGAGAGAGAGAGAGAGAGAGGAACCCGCACACATATCCATAGCTAAACTGTCTCCAACACCAACTTAGGGTTTTGTATTCATGCACTGTGTTTATTGGCACCATTCTTCCCCTATCCACGCTGAAGACAATGACAAAGATGACGATGAAAGGAATGAAGCGGACTGCAAGGACGAAGATGACGAAACTCAGGTGGAACAGCAGACAGCAGGGAGAGGACGAGGAAAAGGAGCCATAGGAGGTTAAACGACGACGACGAAGAAGAAAGGTAGGAAAAAAAGGAGGAGGAGGAGGAGGAGGTGGTGGAGGAGGAGGTAGAGGAGGAGGAGCAGGAGGAGGAGCAGGAGGAGGAGGAGGAGGAGGGAGGAGGAGGAGGAGGAGGAGGAGGAGGAGAAAGGAGGAGGAGGAGGAGGAGGAGGAGGAGGAGGAGGAAGGAGGAGGAGGAGGAGGAGGAGGAGGAGGAGGAGGAGGAGGAGGAGGAGGAGAAGGAGGAGGAGGAGGATTTGGAAGAAGAGGAGGAGGAGGAGGTGGTGGTGGAGGAAGAGGAGGAGAAGGAAGAGGAGGTGGAAGAAGAGGAGGAGGAGGAGAAGGAGGAGGAGGAGGAGGAGGAGGAGGAGGAGGAGGAGGAGGAGGAGGAGGAGGAGGAGGAGGAGGAGGAGGAGGAGGAGGAGGAGGAGGAGGAGGAGGAGAAGGAGGAGGAATAGGTGGTGGTGGTGGTGGAAGAGGAGGAGGAGGTGGTGGTGGAGAAGGAGGAGGAGGTGGTAGTGGTGGAGGAGAAGGAGAAGGAGGAGGAGCAGGAAGCGGTGCAGGAGGAGGAGCAGGAGGAGGAGGAGCAGGAGGAGGAGCAGGAGAAGCAGGAAGAGCAGGAAAAGCAGGAAGAGCAGGAGAAGCAGGAAGAGCAGGAGGAGCAGGAAGAGCAGGAAGAGCAGGAGCAGGAGGAGGAGGAGCAGGAGGAGGAGCAGGAGGAAGAGGAGGAGGAGGAACATAAGGAAGGGGAACATAAGGAAGAGGAGGAGGAGCAGGAGGAGGAGCAGGAGCAGGAGCAGCAGGAGGAGCAGGAGGAGGAGCAGGAAGAGGAGGAGGAGCAGGAGGAGGAGGAGGAGTAGGAGCAGGAGGAGCAGGAGGAGGAGGAGGAGGAGCAGGAGGAGCAGGAGGAGGAGGAGGAGGAGGAGGAGGATGAGTAGGAAGAGGAGAGGAGGAGGGAAAAAAATCTTATTAACTTGAATGAATGCTATAATGACGTTTTCTCATGACAACTCTTTCCAACAATTACATACCTTTAGCTCCCAATTTGTCTCTCTTCCCTCGAACGAATATTGGTGCTCAGCCATGATTGACGCCAGAGGTACAGGTTCTCTCTCTGTGTAGCTTGATGCCAGGCTTTTCCTATATTCTGTGTCTCTCTTTTTCTCCACCTCCCTCTGTCCATCTCTTACCATACGTTTTCACTCCTCTCACTTTCCCCCCGTCCGCCTTCCATCCCCCTACACGCGCGTGTGCGCACGCACCCACACACACACACACGCACACACGCACACGCACACGTACACGCACACGCACACATACACACACACCATATCCCCCGGCGAGACTCCCCCTATCTGTTCACCTGCCACGTCTCTATCTTCGACAAGCACTCCTCGTTCTGGTCTCAGCATCTGCCACTGTGCAAAC
The DNA here is from genome assembly GCA_034096865.1 of Theodoxus fluviatilis. Classification (NCBI taxonomy): domain Eukaryota; kingdom Metazoa; phylum Mollusca; class Gastropoda; order Cycloneritida; family Neritidae; genus Theodoxus; species Theodoxus fluviatilis. Next base: position 5,700 of record JAWQFJ010030678.1, on the reverse strand, counting down.
TATGAGTATGAAATGTCCTTTCGGGAGAGGAAATATTAGGGAAATAACTGGTGATTGGGGACCGGGGGGGGGGGGGGATCCTGGAAATAAGAAAGGGGAAAGAAGAGGGTCTGGGGGGTTGGGGTGGGGGATGGAGAGAATGTCATGAGGCTGTCATGTCTGGGTTTGTGGGCTGGGGTTGCTAGCTGTGAATGCCAGGGGCCAAAGATGATACTGGTGACACGTTGAATGCCTCATGTCCGCCCTCTTTCCATCCCCCTCTCCCCAACCCGCACCCCCTGCTCTAGCCCTGCCATCTGCTGGCTGTCCTGCAACCGGTACCACTCGACACCACCACCCCCATCCCATCCCCAAGCCCTCAAATCCCCCCTCCCCCTCCCCTTTCCCTCTCGCCACACATGGTTGGCGACCAAGATTCACGTACTCTCACGCAAGAGTGATTATGAATGCAGCCAATAAGACAAAAGTGACTCGGTGTGTGGAGGACTGAGAGCATGAATTGCACTGACAACAGATGAAGAAATCGCATGGAGCTTGCGCTGCACCGGATGCCGCTCTCGCCAGCTGGATCGCTGTGGTCTCTGGACTTATGGTGCCTGCTCCAGCAGCACTCTGGGCTTCTGGTGCCTGCTCCAGCAGCACTCTGGGCTTATGGTGCCTGCTCCAGCAGCACTCTGGGCTTATGGTGCCTGCTCCAGCAGCACTCTGGGCTTATGGTGCCTGCTCCAGCAGCACTCTGGGCTTATGGTGCCTGCTCCAGCAGCACTCTGGGCTTCTGGTGCCTGCTCCAGCAGCACTCTGGGCTTCTGGTGCCTGCTCCAGCAGCACTCTGGGCTTCTGGTGCCTGCTCCAGCAGCACTCTGGGCTTGTGGTGCCTGCTCCAGCAGCACTCGCAGAGCCGGCCCTAAACAGCACCCATGTGCCAGCGGAAGGTATTTTGAAAATCAAAATGTGGAAGACATGAAGTCCACCAGGGCTGCTGACATGAAGTGGAATACACATAATGATGTGACTGCACAGATAGTTGCTAATATAGATAAATGTCAGACAATGGATTTTTTTTCTAATACGGAAAAGGTCAAAAGATCATTAAGATGGTTGTCAGAAGCTGAGAAAGAGAAGCAATCAAAGATTGACTGGCAATTTGTATGTTACTCTCCGTGATGAATGTTCCTGTTTATTTCATGTAAGCCCTTTATGATGCTGCAGTTTTAATATCACGATATTCTAATGCACCCATTCCAAATTACAACGCTTTACTTGTTCCCATCCCAGCAAATTCATTTTCAAATCATGTGGACACATGATGTTCATCGATCATTTAAAATGCATTTTTAGTTAAGACAATAATTTTTGTCTGCATTTTTCACCGACGCATACATTTAACACTCTGTCATCTATGATACGGGTATTGCAAAATGGAATCTTAACCTTACACTCACCAAAAATCAACCCATAAAACGCACCCAATAACCTACTCATATAACCCACCCATATAACCCATCCAACAACCCACCCATATAACCCATCCAACAACCCACCCATGTAACACACCCATCAATCCATCCACCACATTTCTTCTACCCCCACTCTTATCGGTTTTACTTTTCTTTTTTAATAGCAAACGCAGGCTTTGCAAAGAGGAGTGTTGCTCGAGGCGTTGCTTCCATTGTGCGCGCAGTGAAAAGCAGAGTAGACATGTTTGCACGCAAATCGCCACTAGAAGCTGAAGAGCAGCGTGCATGCACGATGTCGTCATCTCCACACGGCAAGCTCTCCCCTCCGCGGTGGTTCGTGTCACGCGCAGAGCACACAACTCGGGTCGCTAATGACAGGTGTGTATGAATCCATTTTAAAGAGGGCGTCTCTTTTCAAACTGCATTTCTCACTCCAGTGTAGTCTCTACCCACTTCTCGACTTCTCCGCTGCACTTCAGTCCTACTCAGCCGCCGTCGCTTATATTTGCAGAACATGCTATTTGGGATTTTAAGTACGTGTCAATTTTTTTTATTTCTCTCTCCCATTTTCCTCCATGTTTAATAAGGAACGGGAAATTGTGGAAGAGGTTACGGATTGAAAAGATGGCGAGAAATCCGGATTGACTACGTCTGACAGATCTGAGTATGATTATGATTTGAATGAAACCTGGTGAACTTGTGAACTCATTTCTCGAGTATGTCGCAGTTGGGTCCTTCTCTGTGAATGGCGTGCTGCGCTCTGACTCACCTGACACTAATGGCGATACAAAAGCTGCCGACCCTTCTATTTGCTTTTCCCGATAGAGGTGTAAATTATTTTTCGGAGTCTGCCTCTAGCTCCTTGTTCCATTTCAGTCTTCACATCTGCGTCCCGGGCGTGTTGTCGATACCAGCCGAAATCTTCGGAAGCCCCCGGTAGCTTTTGGATTTATACCGACGTCGACTTAGCTGTGGTAATACAGATCTTACAGGTAATCGTTTTATTCCTGGTGTATAAGCATAGCGTGAAGTGTGATTAAATGGTACTGATGATATTTCTCGTGTAAAATCTCGTAAAATCACAGCTGCAAAGATGGAAAAAAAGTAAATTGTTTAAAAAACAAGTGTAAAACAAGGAAATGAAAGGAACGAAATAATCTATGAGACCATCTCAAAACTCGTAACAAAGGAAATGACACTTACCTTTGTAGTCAGAAGCATCATATTTAGCAAAGGTCAAATCTAAAATGTGATCGGTGCAGCTCTGCAAAAAGAACAAACCAGTCAATTTCGTATCCTAACATTAAAAAACAACAACAAAACCGGAGATCAGACTTCAGTTGGCCAGCTGTTGTTATAGAGAAGTTATGACTAAAGTCCTTTGAGCATTTGCTGAAAATATGATGACGAGGTTATGTTCTCTACATAACTATTTTCCAGGTATAAACTTTTAGGAAATTATGGCGGCAACTAAAGTTTGGATTTGATAATTGAAATAATTAGATCGTGTTTGTGCTTTTGATAAGTTGTGGAATATACAGTCATTGACTCTAAAATGGTTGTGACACGACTCGTTAAAGTGAAATAGTGGAATTCGTTTACTAATTCCCGGACAATGAGGAATATAAACTTGATTGTGAACGTATATGCATTGTATAAGACATTTACAGTGTGTTATGAAGTACATTATCTATGCTGTATGACGTATTGTGCATCGGATAATATATGGAATATTTTAGGTTACCCACTCTCTTTTTTATGTCCGTTTGACATGAAATTGGCCCAGGGAGTAGATAGTAAATTCACAGAAAATATTTTAGCGTTATCATTTGTTGCGGATCTCAATGGAAATCACACGATCCTTTGCTGCCCTATGCAAATCACTCTTCACCTTAATCCAAGAAGAGTATTGATATACTGTTACAGCAATTAGTCATATTTGTTGGTGAAACTATCAACAAGGATTCTCCGGTATAAACTCTTTGAAATCTAACACATTTTAGTCCGTTATTTTCATACATGGTAATCACTGTCCTTTAGTGCAAAGAATGAAACACCTTGCTACTCGTGAAAGTGAAAAAATCTGTTGTTTCATCGGGGGGGAAAATCTAAGCAAATTTCGGTGGCAATGAATATAGGCGGGACCATAGTCTTTTATCTGCATGGTCACAGCAACAACAACAACAACAAACCAACAACAAAACAACAATAAAACAACAACAAAACAACAACAAAACAACAGCAAAAAGGTCTAAGATGGGGCAGGGCTGCAGGGATGTGTGCATATTTGTCTTCTCAAAAATACAATTCCTCCAAATCTGTATTTCCGTTCCCAAAAAAAGTATTAGGCACATTATGACAAACATATCAGCCAATACCAAATTGATATGTGAACAAGTAAAAATGTAAGAGTTATGTCAGTCTCTTATAGAAGCATCGCTTTTTCAGCATTTCTGAGGAATTGTAATTTTCTCAGTCAAGCCTTTTGATTTGACTGCAGCTGACTGCCTGTTCACTGCATTTTGCTTCTTTATTCAGCTGTCGTCAGTTTGGTGTAAAAACGTGCACTTGGAACATTAAAAAACCTACACACACATTCACGACAAAATTTTGAAATAATGTGCCGTTGCATATCCTCATGTCTTTACAGAAAACGACGTTTCTCTTAAGACGCCTCACAACTCATTAAACGTTCCCATTACGTCTCTTCGCTAGTTCATGTTTTTCCTACTCGAATTCACCATGAGTTGAATGAGAATTGAAGATATGTACAGTATGTTTGCAGGCGCTACCATAACTTTCACTACGAGAATTCACCATGAGTTGAATGAGAATTGAAGATATGTACAGTATGTTTGCAGGCGCTACCATAACTTTCACTACGAGAATTCACCATGAGTTGAATGAGAATTGAAGATATGTACAGTATGTTTGCAGGCGCTACCATAACTTTCACTACGAGAATTCACCATGATTTGAATGCGAATTGAAGATATGTATAGTATGTTTGCAGGCGCTACCATAACTTTCACTACGAGAATTCACCATGAGTTGAATGAGAATTGAAGATATGTACAGTATGTTTGCAGGCGCTACCATAACTTTCACTACGAGAATTCACCATGAGTTGAATGAGAATTGAAGATATGTACAGTACGTTTGCAGGCGCTACCATAACTTTCACTACGAGAATTCACCATGAGTTGAATGAGAATTGAAGATATGTGCAGTATGTTTGCAGGCGCTACCATAACTTTCACTACGAGAAAATGCATTTCCCGGAAGAATGTAGATATTTACTGAAACAGAATTACTATCATTTGAAAGAAACTTTCCATGCAGAAAACAACACTACAAGAGTTTAGAGAACTCTGCAGAGATCCTTTGTAGTTAGAACGAGATGAACGCTAGTTTTTCCAATCGCATTTGCACATCAGAACTGGACATTTTTCTCATTTCTGAATGGAGTTAATAGAATTGCGTCTCCCTGTTTCCAAAGTGTAATTAATAAGTCACGTCAGATGTGTACTAATGTTCTGAGCTCCACGTCCTCTCTCTGAACCGTTTCTATGCAGCAAATCGGGCATTCTCGATTTAGACTTTGTCGCCCAGGTATGACGATCGACTGCTCTGTGAACAGGCTACACCAACAAGACTAAATGACTTGATGAGTCTGGGAAACTAACTGATCAGTGTTGGCCAGTGTCATATATGTGTTACTTTTGTCCATGCAAAATATGTACATCTACACTGCAAAACACCAGATTCAAATGCCCTAATTGTTGCATTTCTATGGTAGTACCTTCGAAATATTTCACCACTTCTGCAATACATATTGTTTCATATTGAGTAAATATGTTTTCATTGGCTTGATCTCAACCACCTACATTCTTTTTTAAAAAAATACTCCTAACATATACGACGACATAAAACACAAACCATATTTTATAACACGTATAAATCTTCAAGACTTTAAAGAAAAAACGTAGCCATTTTTTCAAATACTGTGCTACATGAAGCATTTCACTGTCTGACACATTGTGACTATTTGCAAATTAGAGTCAAGTGACATTTGACAAAGTACTTCTTAAACAAAGTCGCACTGCGTGACGATGCTACTCGGTTGCTTATTTTCGAAGATGTGCTTGCGATGACTGACAGAGCATGTGCAAAGGGCTGAAGAATTGTCGCCTTCAGATATGCATACGTTTTTAATCATAATTATAGTTCTTTTCAATTTTAA
>JAWQFJ010030677.1:0-20528 GCA_034096865.1 Theodoxus fluviatilis | reverse complement strand
AGACTGTCCTCCTCTTGTGGGTTGGAGGTTAGAGTAGACTGTCCGCCTCTTGTGGGTTGGAGGTTAGAGTAGAGTAGACTGTCCGCCTCTTGTGGGTTGGAGGTTAGAGTAGACTGCCCGCCTCTTGTGGGTTGGAGGTTAGAGTAGACTGTCCGCCTCTTGTGGGTTGGAGGTTAGAGTAGACTGTCCGCCTCTTGTGGGTTGGAGGTTAGAGTAGAGTAGACTGTCCGCCTCTTGTGGGTTGGAGGTTAGAGTAGACTGCCCGCCTCTTGTGGGTTGGAGGTTAGAGTAGACTGTCCGCCTCTTGTGGGTTGGAGGTTAGAGTAGACTGTCCGCCTCTTGTGGGTTGGAGGTTAGAGTAGACTGTCCGCCTCTTGTGGGTTGGAGGTTAGAGTAGACTGTCCACCTCTTGTGGGTTGGAGGTTAGAGTAGACTATCCGCCTCTTGTGGGTTGGAGGTTAGAGTAGACTGTCCGCCTCTTGTGGGTTGGAGGTTAGAGTAGACTGTCCGCCTCTTGTGGGTTGGAGGTTAGAGTAGACTGTCCGCCTCTTGTGGGTTGGAGGTTAGAGTAGACTGTCCGCCTCTTGTGGGTTGGAGGTTAGAGTAGACTGTCCGCCTCTTGTGGGTTGGAGGTTAGAGTAGACTGTCCGCCTCTTGTGGGTTGGAGGTTAGAGTAGACTGTCCGCCTCTTGTGGGTTGGAGGTTAGAGTAGACTGTCCGCCTCTTGTGGGTTGGAGGTTAGAGTAGACTGTCCGCCTCTTGTGGGTTGGAGGTTAGAGTAGAGTAGACTGTCCGCCTCTTGTGGGTTGGAGGTTAGAGTAGACTGCCCGCCTCTTGTGGGTTGGAGGTTAGAGTAGACTGTCCGCCTCTTGTGGGTTGGAGGTTAGAGTAGACTGTCCGCCTCTTGTGGGTTGGAGGTTAGAGTAGACTGTCCGCCTCTTGTGGGTTGGAGGTTAGAGTAGACTGTCCACCTCTTGTGGGTTGGAGGTTAGAGTAGACTATCCGCCTCTTGTGGGTTGGAGGTTAGAGTAGACTGTCCGCCTCTTGTGGGTTGGAGGTTAGAGTAGACTGTCCGCCTCTTGTGGGTTGGAGGTTAGAGTAGACTGTCCGCCTCTTGTGGGTTGGAGGTTAGAGTAGACTGTCCACCTCTTGTGGGTTGGAGGTTAGAGTAGACTATCCGCCTCTTGTGGGTTGGAGGTTAGAGTAGACTGTCCGCCTCTTCCATAAAAGGGAAATCAAAACTTGGCTTGTTGTAACTTTGAGCAGTTCTAATGATTTTGCAGTTAATGGCTTTTCATAGGCTATAAATGCTAATAGGCCATTATAACGTTCGTTCATTCACTCATCCTTTTCTCATTCATTCATTCATTCATTCATTCATTCATTCATCATTAATCATTCATTCATTCATTCATTCATTCATTCATTCATTCATTCATTCATTCATTCATTCATTCATTCATTCACACTTGCTGTGCAGGTATCCAGCGTCCACTGGAGGACATCTGCAACCTGACTCAGAGCATCTACATCCCCAAGGGCATCAACACGCCCGCCCTGGACCGCAACAAACACTGGGACTTCGAACCTCTCAACGTCCGCGTGAGTGCCCATCCTGTTGTTGTTCTTGTTGTTCTTGTTGTCCTGTCATTGCTGTTGCCAGCATCTTTCATTGTGATGTCATCATGTGGAGATGAAGAGTATTGTGATGATGATGATGATGATGATGATGACGCTGATGATGACGATGATGATGATGATGATGATGATGATGATGATGATGATGATGATGATGATGATGATGATGATGATGATGACGATGACGATGATGAGGATGATGATGATGATGATGACGATGACGATGACGATGATGATGACGATGACGATGACGATGATGATGATGAGGATGATGCTGAGGATGAGGATGATGATGATGATGATGATGATGACGATGACGATGACGATGATGATGATGATGATGATGATGCTGAGGATGAGGATGATGATGACGATGATGATGATGATGATGACGATGACGATGATGATGATGATGATGATGATGATGATGATGATGATGATGATGATGATGATGATGACGATGATGATGATGATGATGATAAAAGCAATGCTGTTGCTGTTTTCATTGCTGTGATTATAATCAAAAGGAAATGGTTGGGAAAAAATGAAGATATGAGTCCCGTCATCAAATTTTGAATATAGAACAACATAGGTGTCCATGGTTGTTGTCCCATGGTAGTAGGAGTAGTAGTAAAAGTAGTCATGTAGTAGAAGTAGTAGTTGTAGAAGTAGAAGTAGTAGTTGTAATAGTAACATTAGTAGTTGTAGTAGGAGTAGTAGTAGTAGCAGTACTAGTAGTAATAGTGGTAGTAGCGGTAATAGTAACAGTAATAGTAGCAGTCATGGTAATAATAGTAGAAGAAAAGATAATAGTAGTAGCAGCAGTAGTAGTAGTAGTAATACTAGTAATGTAGTAGTAGCAGTAATAGTAATAGTAGCAATAATAGTCATAGCATTAGTAGTAGAAACAGTAATAGTAGTGGTAGTAGTAGTAGAAAAGTAATAGTAGTAGTAGTAGTAGTAGAAACAGTAATAGTAGTATTAGTAGTAGAAACAGTAATAGTAGACGTAGTAGTAGAAACAGTAATAGTAGTAGTAGTAGTAGTAGTAGTAGTAGTAGTAGTAGTAGTAGTAGTAGTAGAAACAGCAATAGTAGTAGTAGTAGTAGTAGTAGTAGAAACAGTAATAGTAGTAGTAGTAGTAGTAGTAGTAGTAGAAACAGTAATAGTAGTAGTAGTAGTAGTAGTAGTAGAAACAGCAATAGTAGTAGTAGTAGTAGAAACAGCAATAGTAGTAGTAGTAGTAGTAGTAGAAACAGCAATAGTAGTAGTAGTAGGCTTCAGTCAGGTATGTCTGCCCATGGATCCTGGCCCTGGAGATGTTGCTTGGTTGCAGACTCCTGGAGTGCCTGTCTTTGTCATAGAGGTTGTACTTGAAGGTGCTTTTGTCATCCCAGTGCATTCTGTCCTTTTTTCAAATGCAAACCTGTTTGGAGCCTGCAGTGCAGTAACTGTAAGCTTTCATACATGTGCAGTGTTGAGTATATTTTGTAAGATTTCATGGTTTTCAGGTTGGGAGCCACGTGACAGGAGGTGACATCTATGGAGTGGTGTATGAGAACATCCTCATCAAGCACAAACTCATGGTGCACCCTCGCCTTGTGGGAACCGTCACCTACGTTGCCGACCCAGGCTCCTACACCTGCAACGTGAGTAACTTTGGCTGAGGTCCTGGTGTATTTTCCGCTCTTACTGTGTGTGTAACTTAGCCTGAAGTCCTTGTGTATTTTCCACTCTTACTGTGTGAGTAACTTAGCCTGAAGTCCTTGTGTATTTTCCGCTCTTGCTGTGTGTGTAACTTAGCCTGAAGTCCTTGTGTATTTTCCACTCTTGCTGTGTGTGTAACTTAGCCTGAAGTCCTTGCGTATTTTCCTCTCTTACTGTGTGTGTAACTTAGCCTGAAGTCCTTGTGTATTTTCCACCCTTGCTGTGTGAGGAGCTTAGACGTCAAATCCTTGTGTATTTTCCACTCTTGCTGTGTGTGCTGTGAACTTAGCCTGAAATCCTTGCGTATTTTTCGCTCTTGCTGTGTGTGTAACTTAGCCTGAAGTCCTTGTGTATTTTCCACTCTTGCTGTGTGTGCAACTTAGCCTGAAGTCCTTGCATATTTTTCGCTCTTGCTGTGTGTGTAACTTAGCCTGAAGTCCTTGTGTATTTTCCACTCTTGCTGTGTGTGCAACTTAGCCTGAAGTCCTTGCATATTTTTCGCTCTTGCTGTGTGTGTAACTTAGCCTGAAGTCCTTGTGTATTTTCCACTCTTGCTGTGTGTGCAACTGAGCCTGAAGTCCTTGCATATTTTTCACTCTTGCTGTGTGAGGAACTTTGCTTGAAATAAATGTTGCAACGTTAGTAACTGAGGGTGAAGTCCTGGTGTATTTTCTGCACTTTCTATATGAGTAACAGGCTGAAATATATTTTGCAATATGAGTAACTTAGGCTGAAGTCCTGGCATATTTCCCACTTGTGCTGTGTGAATAACATATGCTGGAATATAATTATATTATGCAATTAAGTAATTTTGGTTGAGGTCCTGGTGTATTTTCTGCTCTTGCTGTGTGAATACCTTAGGCTAATATATATTTTACAATGTGAGTAACTGCAGATAAAGTCCTGGACCCGTATTCACAACGGCGATTTATCGGCGATTTATTTTAACTCCGATTTATCTCTAAACTCATACGATTCCAACTGCCTGTTCCGCTCTCCCTTGGCTGGAAACCAGTATATATAGCAAAGCGCAACCTAGGATCCTCTGACGAGCGTACCTTATCTAACCGATCAAGATAACCCGGGCTTAGGGGATAAATCGAGTGTTAAAAAGATAAATCGCCGTTGTGAATACGGGCCCTGGTGTATTTCCCACTCTTGCTGTGTGAGTAACTTCTGCTGAAGGGTATTTTCTACATACATATGCAACATGAGTAACTTATGCAGAAGTTTCAGTATATTTTCCACACTTGCTGTGTAAGTTACGCTGAAGTGTACTTTACAATGTAACTGATGCTGAAGTGGATTGTCTACACCTGCAGATGTGTATTTTGCAACGTGAGAGTCACTTATGCTGAAGCGTATTTTGCAGTGTGAGTAATTTATGCTTGGAACAGAGTTTAACAGCATGAAAACAGATCACACCGTTTCCTCTAGCTTAAACTCTGAAAGTTTGTTCCACTATGTTGCTTAGGACGTGATTCTGGAGACGGAGTTTGACGGCAAGAAGACGCAACACACCATGCTCCAAGTGTGGCCAGTGCGTCAGATGCGTCCCACCGCCGACAAGCTGGCTGCCAACCACCCTCTGCTGACTGGGCAGCGTGTACTGGATGCCCTCTTCCCGTGTGTAACTCTCGCACTCTGTGTGTGTGTGTGTGTTTGTGTGTGTGTGTGTGTGCGCGTGCGTGCGTGGTGTGTGTGTGTGTGTGTGTGTGTGTGTGTCCAAATCTAATGGAGTGAGCTGTTCTCAGTAAGGTTGGAAGATGTACAAGTTGTATATACCATCCCATGTCCACTCATGCTATTGCTCATGTATGTTTCTGTACTTAATACCGTTGAATGAATTTGGTTACAAAAGACTTATGACATATTGAATAAAAAAATTCCACTGGTATATGCATTTGCTGACTGCATGGATGATGTTTGTAAATCATTGCTGTCACTTAATGAAAAGCTGCACAGAAATCGGGTAGCTAATGGGATGTCAGGCCTCGCACATTTTCTGTGCATCAGCTTCAAGCTGCTCCCTTCTCAACAATGATTCGGAATGTCTATCTTTTGCACACTGATCAAGTGAGATGCAGTGGCCATTTGATTGAATTTTGTTTTGCTCCAATATGCACCTGTAATGAATGTAAATTTTTGTCATGGCCAAAAGGTGGTAACAACGAATGGCCCCACCATGGGTGGCATGTATGGAAAGTAAATTCCATCTAACCTACCAGTACCTTACCTTACCTTTCCTTACCTTACCTTACCTTACCTTACCTTACCTTACCTTAACACGACAGTGCAAACTCACTTTTTTCTTGATTTTCGTCGATTTTGGGATTATTGCAGATTTGAATTGCATAACCATCCTACTAACCAGTGCTGGTCTTTATAAGTGTGAAATGTGTTCGAAAATATTTTTAAAAGCTTGAAATTTACACTACCTGTCACCAAAATAAATTGGTTCTTTGCTTTTTGGGGCTGACGGTGTCATTGTTTTCCACTTGACAACATACACGATCTAATCTTGAATGCCAACATGTTTGGTATCATTCTGTAGCTTTTTCCATTAGGAGAGTACTGCAAGGGAGGGAACTCATCTATACTAACTCATGATAGCGTAGTTGACCTGAATAGGAGAGCCTATATTGCATGACAACAAAGGAAATGGTCACGTGGGCCAATCAGAAGCTTAGGATTCCTCCCACAATTCTCTACTGCATGACGACAACATGGCGCCTCAGGTTGAGCGTGGAATCTATTCTTGACTCTTCGTGTGTATTGTTATTGTGATTTTGGTGCACTGAAGAAGCCAAATGCCGAGGAAAGGAAAACTGCTTAGGAGCAGGCAGTTAGAAGCTGCCAGGGCTGCAAAACGGCAGGATCTACCTCCTGCATCGATGTCAACTGATTCTCCACGGCACGAGCTATCGGTTATTTCACCTCCTGCACCGATGTCAACAACAGATTCTCCAGTCCCATCCACTTCGTCGGCTGATTGTGCAACTCAAGAACCTTTTCCATCCACTTCCCAAGCTGGAATTAGTGAATCAACTTCTGTTTCTGCATCTCGGAAGAAATTGGACATAGCAGCAAGCAGAAGTGCAGACACTGCGTCTGGAGATGCTCAGTCTCAGAAGTGTCTGATTTCCCACGTGGATCAGTTGACGAAACTGCTGGCACAAGTTCCTTACCCAGAATGTTTTGAAAATCAACTGGAAGTAGGCATCTGTGAAGGTGGAAATCATGGATTTTCCACTAAATTGGAGCTCCTGTGTCACAAATGCCCCTTCAGAGCCTATGAACTGAGTTCTCCAAGAGTGGGAGGGTCCACAAAGAAGAACGTGGCATTTGAAGTCTACAGACTGATGACTCTGTTTAGTCATGAGGTTGGAACAGGCCATCGGGTTCTAGAGAAATTCAGCACCATCTTCGGATTGCCAGGAATGCACAAGAAGACCTTCCAGCGCCACGACCGGCTATTGACAGGTAAGAAAAACAATCATCTTGCTCAATTAAATTCCTTACATTGATCTGTGTAAAATTATTGGTATTTTGTCGCATTCTGACATGATTCTAAATCCATGAATACTGCTTCCTATGAATTGATTATTGCAGTCATCTAAGCTTTGTTTTCAGTTAGTATTTATGAATTTGATCATATATTTAGTCCATGTCTTGTAATTTGCAGAAGTTGAAGTTCAGGAGGGTGCAGAGGTCCTGGAGCGTGCTGCTGCTGCTGTCAGAGAGGCCTACTCAGCAACTGATGAAGATCTTCAGGAGAGCCTTGTTGGAGGAAAGATTCCCATCATAGACTCTAGTGTATCTTATGATGAGACCTGGCACAAAAGAGGCTTCACCAGCCTGTATGGAGTTGGAGCCTGCATTTCTTCATCCAGTTGATTTCTTCAGTCTAATCAGTCATTGTGCTAATAAGCATTTATTTTGCGTTTTGTCCAACTCGGTTTTGAAGTATCTGTAATTTTTTACTCACATGCGAAGCAAAAGTGAGTCTATGTACTCACCCTTTTCGTCCGTCCGGGCGTCCGGGCGTCCGGTCCGGGCGTCCGAAAACTTTAACGTTGGATGTTTCTCGGAGACTATTAAGTCTATCAATACCAAATGTGGCATGATGGTGTATGATGACAAGGCCTCAAAAAACATACATAGTGACTTAACCTTGCTTCAAGGTCAAGGTCGCAGGGGCCATAAATGTTGTCTAAAAAACAGTCATTTTTCACATTTTCTCAATTTTCTCTGAAGTTTTTGAGATTGGATACCTGACCTATATATGGTATATAGGGCAAAGTAATCCCTATCTTTTGATACCAGTTTGGTTGACCTTGCTTCAAGGTCAAGGTCACAGGAGCTCTTCAAAGTTGGATTGTATACATATTTTGAAGGTACCCTGACCCTGAACTATGGAAGATAACTGTTTCAAACTTAATAATTATGTGGGGCACATGTTATACTTTCATCATGAGACACATTTGGTCACATATCATCAAGGTCAAGGTCACTTTGACCCTTATGAAATGTGACCAAAATGGGGTAGTGAACCACTAAAAGTGACCATATCTCATGGTAGAAAGTGCCAATAATCACCATTGTGCTTCCTATGTCTTGAATTAACAGCTTTGTGTTGCGTGACCTTGGATGACCTTGACCTTGGGTCAAGGTCACATGTATTTTGGTAGGAAAAATGTGTAAAGCATTTCTTAGTGTATGATGTCATTGGTAGGTTTAGTTGTTTGACCTTGACCTTGAAGGTCACTTGAAGGTCAAGGTCATATAAAGGTCAAGGTCAAGCATGTGAGTTGTATGGGCTTTGCCCTTCTTGTTTTGAAATAGTTTCAGGAAAGATTGTGTCTAGATATTAGCTGTGGAGGTTGTTCATATGTTTCGTAATGAGGGGACAGCAATGCCATATGACTGGAGAAGTTTGGTTATTGAATACAAGGACATTGAATCATTTTTCCTTGATTTATCAAAATACGGTTTTTGCTATATTTGAAAATACAAGGGAAAAAAGGGGACATGATACAGCCCTGAAATTTACAGGTCTTATTCTTTCTTATGTTTCCTTCATTATTACAGAATAATATTGAGATTTTACCATTCTTCTTGTTGTTATTGTCTAAAATGTTTCTAAGAAGCAGGGTTTTCATGGCATAGCTTATGGGATAGTGGACCTCAAATTCAGAAAATTGGTTAGACTGCATAGAAATTGATGCCCATCTGTAAAAATGTTGAGTTGATGTGTATCTTGCTGAATAAAAAACATGGTGTAGTTATGAGTTGTAGTTTTTTAGTTTTGTATTTTAAAATATTTTGCATGTGGTGGCCATCTTGGAAGGTTTCCATGGCAACAGAAGGTTTTATAAATTGTATCTTTAAAGTTTTTAATACCCAATATGTGTATCTTTGATATCAAAATAATTATTCTTTTCAGAAAACAACTGCTTTACCCCAGCCCTATAGGCACTGCCATATCCCCCCTTACCTTACCCTACCTTACCTTCCTAACCTTACCTTACCTTACCTTACCTTACCTTCCTACCTACCTACCTACCTACCTACCTACCTACCTACCTACCTACCTACCCACCTACCTACCTACCCACCCACCCACCCACCCACCTAATCTCCCTACCTGCCTACCGTAACCTACTTGCCTACCTACCTACCCACCCACCCACCCACCTAATCTCCCTACCTGCCTTCCTACCTACCTGCCTACCTACCTACCTACCTACCTACCTACCTACCTACCTACCTACCTACCTGCCTGTATTGATTTATATGTCTGTTCCATGCAGGTGTGTGCAGGGAGGAACCACGGCCATCCCTGGAGCCTTAGGCAAGACTGTCATCTTGCAGTCCCTGCCCAAGTACTCCAACAGTGATGTCAGCATCTATGTGGGGTGTGGAGAGCGTGGTAACGAGATGTACTGCCATACGGCGGGGACTTCCTCGAAAGGTGCTAGTTCTGTGTGGTCGTACTGTTGTGCCGTGTGTTGTCTGTCTTCTCATCTTTCTGCGTCTTCTCCGCTTTCGTTCTTCTTATCTTCTTCTTGCTTCTTCTTCTTCTTCCTTCTATTCGTTCTTCTTCTTGCTTCGTTCTTCCTCTTCTTACTCTTCTTCCTCTTCTTCCTCTTCTTCCTCTTCTTACTCTTCTTCCTCTTCTTCCTCTTCTCCTCTTCTTTCTCTTCTCCTCTTATTCCTCCTTCTTCCGCTTCTTCCTTCCTCCATCTTCCTCCTCTTCCTCCATCTTCCTCCTCTTCCTCCATCTTCCTCCTCTTCCTCCATCTTCCTCCTCTTCCTCCATCTTCCTCCTCTTCCTCCATCTTCCTCCTCTTCCTCCTCTTCCTCCTCTTCCTCCTCTTCCTCCTCTTCTTCCTCTTCTTCCTCTTCTTCCTCTTCTTCCTCTTCCTCCTCTTCCTCCTCTTCCTCCTCTTCCTCCTCTTCCTCCTCTTGCTCCTCTTCCTCCTCTTCCTCCTCTTCCTCCTCTTCCTCCTCTTGCTCCTCTTCCTCCTCTTGCTCCTCTTGCTCCTGCTCCTCTTGCTCCTCTTGCTCCTGGCTGCCTCTCTTGCTCCTCTGGCTCCTTCTGCTCATTCATCTTACTTCCCTCTTCCTCCTCTTCTTCCCTCTTCTTCCTCTTCCTCCTCTGCCTCCTCTTCCTCCTCTTCCTCCTCTTCCTCCTCTTCCATCCTCTCCTCCTCTTCCCATCCGCGTCCTACTATGCCTCCTCTTCCTCCTCTTCCCTCTTCTTCATGCCTCTCTCATCTCCTCCTGCCTCCTGCCTCCCCTCCTCCTCCTCCTCCTCCCTCCTCCTCCCTCCTCCTCCTCCTCTCCCTCCTCCTTCTTCTTCTTCTTCTTCTTCTTCTTCTTCTTCTTCTTCTTCTTCTTCTTCTTTGTCTTTGTCATCGTCGTCCTCCTCCTCCTCTTTCCTTGTCATCATCTTTGTCATCATCATCCTCCTTCTCCATCCTTCTCCATCCTA
The DNA here is from genome assembly GCA_034096865.1 of Theodoxus fluviatilis. NCBI lineage: Eukaryota > Metazoa > Mollusca > Gastropoda > Cycloneritida > Neritidae > Theodoxus > Theodoxus fluviatilis. The sequence goes on along the minus strand of JAWQFJ010030677.1, from coordinate 10,187 downwards.
CCCCCTCTTCTCCGTCCTACCCCCCTTCTCCTCTTTCCCCCACCCCTTTTCCCCCTCCTATTCCTCCCTCCCCTTCATCTCCAGCTCTTCCATAACCTCTGCCTTCCCTTCACCACTTCTCTCCTCCTCCCTCTACTTTAAAAAAAAATCTTGTTTGCTCCAACAACTATATTTCCTTGTCCCTTGTTTTCCACCTGCACCTCATAATTCTTCCAACTTCTGCCTCCCCTCTACCTCCTCGTTTCTCTCTCCCTCTTGCCCACCCAACACCCCCCACCCCCTACCCCCACCCCCTGTATGCTTTGTGCATGTTGATTGGAAACATGCCATTGCCAAGTTGCAGTCCATAATCCATGGACGCATTTGTGACTGTTAGGCATAGAATCGAGAGAATCTTGAGGGCTAGGCGTTGCCTAAGTTTCTCCCTCATTAGCTGTAGGTGTGTCTCGCTCACCTTTGACATCAAGGAGCCACATGCCTGACAAACGGGCCCCATGTCTCTATGATGAGTGTTGCTTGTGTGGCAGCCAATCATCTCCTGTAGGTAGGGAGCAAGAATAGACCCACCATGTTTCGCTCAGTAATTGTTGAGAGGCGAAGAACTAGGAAAATCCAGACTTGACTGCTCTTACTCCTGCCAGCTCTTGTGATCTTCGCCATCAGTGGATTTTACCTAGCTTATGAAGGCTGATCTATAGGCGGTAAGGCATTAATTCATTCATTGATTCATTTATTGATGCATTCATTCATTTTCTCATTCATTTTTCATTCAATTATTTTATTTATACATTCATTGTTTCATTCATCTGTTCATTCCTGCATGCATTAATGTTTTCATTCATATTTTCATTCATTCATTTTCTCATTCGTTTTCTCATTAGTTCACTTGTTCATTCATTCATTCATTCATTCATTCATTCATTCATTCATTCATTCATTCATTCATTCATTCATTCATTCATTCATTCATTTGTTCCAGCTGACCATGGAGGTTGAGGGAAAGCCAGAGAGCATCATGAAGCGTACCGCCCTGGTAGCCAACACCTCCAACATGCCTGTAGCTGCCCGCGAGGCCTCCATCTACACAGGTACCCTGTGCGTGCGTGCGTGTGTGTGTGCGTGCGCGCGTGTGTGTGTGTGCGTGTGTGTTTGTATGTGTTTGTGTGTGTGTGTGTGTTTGTGTGTGTGTGTGTGTGTGTGTGTATCACCTCCCTCCACACTCACTCACACAATTCTCAAATTCTTTCTGTTTTCGTGTCTAGGGGTATCACTAGTGGAGGGGGAATAATTAATTCACTCACTCTCTTCTCACGCTCGCATGACGTGACACAATGTTCATTAAGGATTTTCTTTAATCAAACTTAATCATGAGTAAAATCAAATTCAAGGCAATATGAATGAAAATGTCAATCAATTCTATCAGTCTACTCTCTGACTGAAAAGTAGAGGATTAATTTCACTGACCCAAAACCAAAGTTGACCCAAAGTTACTCACAAGTTCACACAGATAGGCGATGACGCTTCTCGAACTTTCCAACAACGAAACTTCTGCCCAAAAACGATGTCCACTCAGAAATGGGCATTCACAAGCACACACACTCTCTCTCAAGGCTACACCTTGAAAGGAGAGGATCAAAAAGGCCATAGACACTTGTGGGTTCACCCACACACATGTATCCGAACTGACTGACACGGCTTGAACACTCCGCTAGTGTTCAAAGTCAAACGATGAAACTCTCCAGACGATGAACTGGCTTCAGAAATCCGGCGAAAGCTTGAGTTTCATTCATGGAAGACACTGTTCTTCTTAGTACAACCTTTCAGATGGTCGGGGGAGGATTAGACTTTTAACGTGTTCTACTTTAACACGGAGCTGCTCAGAATACGTCTGCTCATGACGACATTCTCAGAGCCAACTGAATTCCATTTTTCTGGCGTTTTTGACTCAAGAGTTACTCACAGCGCATGCGCCACCATCTCCAACCAATCAAATCATTGTTGCATCACGGATAATTTTAGAAACAGCCAGTCCAAACCGGTCTCAAAGTGCAAAACTCAGCTTGTTCCCGCCAAAACATCGTTATGGTGAATGCCTTAAACAATATAGAAAAATGGAATAAAGGCCGAACCGTAACTGTGTCTCTTTCTGTGTCTGTGTGTGTGTGTACGTGAGTTTGTGTGTGTGTGTGTGAGAAAGAGTGTGTATGTGTGTGTGTATGAGTGTATGTGTGTCCCAGGATGTACTAATGTTTGCAGGCTCTTGTGTATGTGCTAATGTATCCACACATAAATTTTCAAATATAACAATGACATTGTTGAGTGCAGTCTTAACATTGTAAGAAAACTAAGAAAAAACCAAACATACAAATTCAGAACAAAGTAAAAGCAAAAAAAACAACACACACAAACTGTGTGAAGATTACTGTGGTAAAGGTAAACCTGGATGAACTTAAAATTATTGCACATTCCAGCCATGATTGCCTCAATCTATATGCATCACATTTATTGCTCTTTTGTTAGACGTGAGCTACAGCTTCCTGAAAGATGGCGAGAAACCTACAGACGAAAGACAGACTAATGACCAAGTTTGTATTCCTCCCATGCTACAGGTATCACACTGTCTGAGTACTTCCGAGACATGGGCTACCATGTGTCCATGATGGCTGACTCCACCTCACGTTGGGCCGAGGCCTTGAGAGAAATCTCGGGTCGTCTGGCCGAGATGCCTGCTGATTCGGGCTACCCAGCCTACCTGGGCGCACGTCTGGCCTCCTTCTACGAGCGTGCTGGCCGTGTCAAGTGCATGGGCAACCCTGAGCGAGAGGGCTCCGTCAGTATTGTGGGAGTGTAAGTAATGGTGACAATGATAATAAGGACCCCCCCCCCCCGAAAAAAAAGATAAGAGAAAAGTTCTGGTTATGGGTACCTAACGGATCCTTTTATTTTTTCTGTCAGGCCTAGATGAGTGTGTGTATGTGTGTTTAAAAAAGAGAAGAAGAAAGGAAGAATTGAATCAAAGGTAGACAAAGATCTGCATGCTGTCCTATCTTCCCTATGAGCATTCTGGGAATCCTGACAGGGGATGTAATTCTGTATGGCATCTCCACAGTGCTCTGAAGAGAATCTGTCCCATGTGAAACACACACACACACACACACACACACACACACACACACACACACACACACACACACACACATTAATAAACACACACACACACTTAAACACAGACATGCACACACACACATATTCACACACACACACACACACACACACACACACACATTAATAAACACACAGACACACTTAAACACAGACATGCACACACACATACACACACATATTAACACACACACACACACACACACACACACACACATATAAACACACAGACACACACTTAAACACAGACACGCACACACACACACACACACACACACACATATTAACACACACACCTGTACGCAGTCTCCAACTGGCCTCCTCTAGACGAAGATTTAGGCCTTCCTACCTAACCTATTTTTTGTGTGCGGCCATGTTGCCTTGACAACAACAACTTTTTAGGGGACCGAATAGTGTGGCCTTGTAGAGCCCCATTCCAAAATGTCTTTCTTTGCCCAGGGCCCTTCACAGAGATGTGTTTCCCCCATACTCCAATCTGCAGTCATGGCATAGTTGCTATAGAGGGATCTGTAATGCTAGGTCTTAAGGCTCCATTTAAAAGCAGGCGGGGAGTGTGCAGTCCTGAGACCGATGGGAAGTCTGCTGTCTTTCTGACTTGGAATAGGTTGGGGTATCATTGGATTTGAATGGGGTTGTGTTGGGATTGGATTGGATTGGGATGGGGTTGGATTTGGATGTGGTTGTGTTGGATGGAGTTTTGTTGGGATGGTGTTGGATTCGAATGGGGTTGTGTTGGAATGGGATTGTGTTTGGATGGGATTGGATTTGAATGGGGTTTTGTTGGGATGAGGTTGTGTTGGGATGGAGTTGTGTTGGGATGGGGTTGTGTTGGGATGGAGTTGTGTTGGGATGGGGTTGTGTTGGGATGGGGTTGTGTTGGGATGGGGTTGTGTTGGGATGAAGTTGTGTTGGGATGGAGTTGTGTTGGGATGAAGTTGTGTTGGGATGGGGTTGTGTTGGGATGGGGTTGTGTTGGGATGGGGTTGTGTTGGGATGGGGTTGTGTTGGGATGAAGTTGTGTTTGGATGGAGTTGTGTTGGGATGAAGTTGTGTTGGGATGGGGTTGTGTTGGGATGGGGTTGTGTTGGGATGGGGTTGTGTTGGGATGGGGTTGTGTTGGGATGAAGTTGTGTTGGGATGGAGTTGTGTTGGGATGGAGTTGTGTTGGGATGGGGTTGTGTTGGGATGGAGTTGTGTTGGGATGAAGTTGTGTTGGGATGGGGTTGTGTTGGGATGGGGTTGTGTTGGGATGAGGTTGTGTTGGGATGGGGTTGTGTTGGGATGGGGTTGTGTTGGGATGAGGTTGTGTTGGGATGGGGTTGTGTTGGGATGGGGTCGGATTTGAATGAGGTTGTGTTGGAATGAGATTGTGTTCGGATGGGTTTGAATTGGGATGGGGTTGTGTTGGGATGGGGTTGTGTTGGGATGGGGTTGTGTTGGGATGGGGTTGTGTTGGGATGGGGTTGTGTTGGGATGGGATTGGATTTGAATGGGGTTTTGTTGGGATGAGGTTGTGTTGGGATGGGGTTGTGTTGGGATGGGATTGGATTTGAATGGGGTTTTGTTGGGATGAGGTTGTGTTGGGATGAGGTTGTGTTGGGATGGGATTGTGTTGGGATGGGATTGTGTTGGGATGGGGTTGTGTTGGGATGGGGTTGTGTTGGGATGGGATTGGATTTGAATGGGGTTTTGTTGGGATGAGGTTGTGTTGGGATGGGGTTGTGTTGGGATGGGGTTGTGTTGGGATGGGGTTGTGTTGGGATGGGATTGGATTTGAATGGGGTTTTGTTGGGATGGAGTTGTGTTGGGATGGGATTGGATTTGAATGGGGTTGTGTTGGGATGAGGTTGTGTTGGGATGGGGTTGTGTTGGGATGGGGTTGTGTTGGGATGGGGTTGTGTTGGGATGGGGTTGTGTTGGGATGGGGTTGTGTTGGGATGGGGTTGTGTTGGGATGGGATTGTGTTGGGATGGGATTGTGTTGGGATGGGGTTGTGTTGGGATGGGGTTGTGTTGGGATGAGGTTGTGTTGGGATGGGATTGTGTTGGGATGGGGTTGTGTTGGGATGGGGTTGTGTTGGGATGGGGTTGTGTTGGGATGGGGTTGTGTTGGGATGGGATTGTGTTGGGATGGGGTTGTGTTGGGATGGGGTTGTGTTGGGATGGGGTTGTGTTGGGATGGGGTTGTGTTGGGATGGGATTGTGTTGGGATGGGGTTGTGTTGGGATGGGGTTGTGTTGGGATGGGGTTGTGTTGGGATGGGGTTGTGTTGGGATGGGATTGTGTTGGGATGGGGTTGTGTTGGGATGAGGTTGTGTTGGGATGAAGTTGTGTTGGGATGGGGTCGGATTTGAATGGGGTTGTGTTGGAATGAGATTGTGTTCGGATGGGTTTGAATTGGGATGGGGTTGTGTTGGGATGGGGTTGTGTTGGGATGGGGTTGTGTTGGGATGGGGTTGTGTTGGGATGGGGTTGTGTTGGGATGGGGTTGTGTTGGGATGGGGTCGGATTTGAATGGGGTTGTGTTGGAATGAGATTGTGTTCGGATGGGTTTGAATTGGGATGGGGTTGTGTTGGGATGGGTTTGTGTTGGGATGGGGTTGGATTAGGATGGGGTTGTGTTGGGATGGGGTTGGATTTGGATGAGGTTGTGCTGGAATGGAGTTGGATAGGGTTGTGTTGGGATGGAGTTGGATTTTAATGGAGTTTGTTAAGAAGGGATGAAATTGTTTTTGCTGGTCATGTCATGCTTTGGTTTTGTTGTGGTGTGTCTGGCTGCTTGGCATTGGGTTGGATTGGATTGGATTGGGATGGGATGGGATGGGATTGGGATGGGGTTGCTACTGGACTGGGTCCACAAAGCAGCAGCCAGGTGTTCTCACTGATATGTGTGTATTTGTTTTAATGTGTGTGTTTATTTAAATCTGAATGTGTTTTATTTGTGTGAGTGTGAGTGTATGTTGTCTAGCAGCCTCAATCATTTGCTCCATACTTCAATAATGGGGATTGTTACTATTCTTGTCATTCATCTCTTCAGCTTGTCTCCACTTGGCGGTGGCTTCTCTGACCCTTTGACCTCAGCCACTCTGGGCATTGTGCAAGTGTTCTGGGGTCTGGACAAGAAGCTTGCCCAGCGCAAGCACTTCCCCTCCATCAACTGGCTCAAATCCTACTCCAAGTACACCCGAGCCCTGGAAGAGTTCTACGACAAAAACTTCCCTGAGTTTGTCCCACTCAGAACCAAGGTACAGAGGCTGGAGAGAGAGAGAGAGAGAGAGAGAGAGAGAGAGAGAGAGAGAGAGAGAGAGAGAGAGAGAGAGAGAGAGAGAGAGAGAGAGAGACAAGCAAGACAAGACAAGACAGTCACTCAGACAGAGAGAAATAGATACAGACAGACAGACAAGACAGACTCAGACAGAGAGAAATAGAGACAGACAAGACATACTCAGACAGAGAGAAATAGAGACAGACAGACTGACACAGACATAGAGGGGGGGGAGGGAGAGAGAGAGAGAGAGAGAGAGAGAGAGAGAGAGAGAGAGAGAGAGAGAGAGAGATGAATAAAGATATGTACAGAGATACATGAACAGAGAGATATGAACAGAGAGAGAGAGAAAGAAATAAGAGATGGTCGGATAGATAAATAATGCCTGTATGAACAGACAGCCATGAAAAGAGCTGTGGATGGTAGAAGGGAGACAGTGATGGAAGGACATATACATGTTCAGACAGACAAATGGATTGACAGATGGAGGGACTGATGGGCAGATGCATCAACAGACAGTCATGCCTACAGGGACACGCTTACTGGCAGTTGGGAAGCAGAGGAGACTGCTGGGAGGAAGAAATGCAGAGGACCCATGGAGATATTCAGGACTGGCCAGAGAGGCTGTAAGACATCTGCACACAAAAATGATTAGACACAGAGTTTCTAGAGTGCAACTTGATCACTTTGGTGGATTTTTGAATTTGTTTTTAGGCTGGATAGTTGCTGAATGTTGGTTTGAATCTTTCAGTGCAAGGAGATCCTTCAGGAAGAGGAGGACCTCTCTGAAACTGTGCAACTGGTCGGCAAGGTGAGAATCTCATTAGCAGTCCCTCTGTAGCCGTGGTGGTGAAAATCTCTCTTCTCTCTTCCGTTGATGTTCTGCTTTGTGAAGTCTTTTTTCATGGGCCCGAGTATGGCTGATGAGTTCAGTCCTGGATGCATGAACTCTGGAATAGAGTGTGCACTGAAATGATGCTGTCGCTGGGGTGGATGGTGATGCCTTTCTGTGTTCCCCAACACTGAGGACAGGTCTCACCGGCTGCTCTCGAAGACCAAACTGGCCTGCTTTATCTTGAAAATAGAGACTGCACAACCACATGGGCTATGCAGAGGGACGTCATGGCATTTTCCCATTGATCTGGGTGCTCCCAACTGTAGTTGCGTGACAAAGATCTGGTAATTCAAGTCCCTTGTGCCGCATGGAATGTGTAGCTCTAGGAGATGCAACTCCGTGTAAAAGGTCGTTGTTGTCTTGAGATTTTTGTGAATATGAGCAGCAGCTGTGGGTATTGTTGTTCTTGATGTGTGGCAAGGGGCAGTGTGGGAAAGGTTGCTAGGGTGGCCTGTATCTGTGTGCACAAGGGAGTGAGTCGCAGTATGCCTTGAGCAACATCACAGGCCATTTTAGTGGGTGGGAGGCCTGTATGCCTTCAGCAACATCACAGTCCATTTTAGTGGGTGGGAGGCCTGTATGCCTTGAGCAACATCACAGTCCATTTTAGTGGGTGGGAGGCCTGGTTTTGTTTTGAGATCTTTATAGAAAACTGATCTGTGGCTATGTTTTTTCACAGTTCATGAAGACATAAGTTGATGTGCTGCTTATCAAATGTTTTTCAAATGCATTTTATTAAGAGAAATATGTTAATAGAAAGAAAAGGGAAAAAAGACTGAAAAAGTTCTAATTTGACTGATGTCTCTTTTTTTTCTTGAAATATTGATTAAAAAAATTAATTGTGGTTATGGTAACCCATCTTCACTGCCCTGTGAACACTCCACTAATTATGCTAGGAAAGCGTTTTCAGTGAAAGAAGGTTTGGTTTTTGTTCAATCTTCAGGCTGACCTACCGATCCCCTCAACCCAACCTCCACCCCCCATCCACCCACCCACCCACCCACCCCCTCCACCCACCCCCTCCACCCACCCACCCCCTCCACCCACCCACCCCCTCCACCCACCCACCCCCTCCACCCACCCCCTCCACCCACCCACCCCCTCCACCCACCCACCCCCTCCACCCACCCACCCCCTCCTCCCTTTTTGACTCACATGCGAAGCAAAAGTGAGTCTATGTACTCACCCTTTTCGTCCGTCCGGGCGTCCGGGCGTCTATAAAAAACTTTAACGTTGGATTTTTCTCGGAGACTATTAAGTCTATCAACACCCAATTTGGCATGATGGTGTAGGATGACAAGGCGTACAAAAACATACATAGTGACTTGACCTTGCTTCAAGGTCAAGGTCGCAGGGGCCGTAAATGTTGTCTAAAAAACAGCCATTTTTCACATTTTCCCAATTTTCTCTAAAGTTTTTGAGATTGGATACCTGACCTATATATGGTATATAGGGCAAAGTAATCCCTATCTTTTGATACCAGTTTGATTGACCTTGCTTCAAGGTCAAGGTCACAGGAGGTCTTTTAAGTTGAATTGTATACATATTTTGAAGTGACCTTGACCCTGAACTATGGAAGATAACTCTTCCAAACTTCATAACATTGTAGTACACATGTTATACTTTCATACTAGATCACCAGTGTCGGCCGTCTGGGCGTCCGAGCGGCCGTCCGGGAGGCCGGGCGGCCGGGTGTCCTGTCGTCCATAAAAACCTTTAACGTTGGATTTTTCTCGGAGACTATTAAGTCTATCAACACCCAATTTGACATGATGGTGTAGGATGACAAGGCATACAAAAAGTGACTTGACCTTGCTTCAATTTCAAGGTCACAGGAGGTCTTTAAAGTTGGATTGTATACATATTTTGAAGAGACCTTGACCCCGAACTATGGAAGATAACTCTTCCAAACTTCATAACATTGTAGTACAGATGTTATGCTTTCATACTAGGTCACCCGTGTCGTCCGTCTGGGTGTCCGGGCGTCTGGGTGTCCGGGCGTCTGGGCGTCCTGGCGTCTGAGCGTCCGGTTATTCGGGCGTCCTGCCGTCCGTAAAAAACTTTAACGTTGGATTTTTCTCGGAGACTATTATGTCTATCAACACCCAATTTGGCATGATGGTGTAGGATAACAAGGCGTACAAAAACATACACAGTGACTTGACCTTGCTTCAAGGTCAAGGTCGCAGGGGCCGTAAATGTTAAAAATCAGCCATTTTTCACATTTTCCTAATTTTCCCTGACATTTTTGAGATTGGATACCTGACCTATGTATGGTATATAGGACAAATAATCCCTATCTTTTGATACCAGTTTGATTGACCTTGCTTCAAGGTCAAGGTCACAGGAGCTCTTTAAAGTTGGATTGTATACATATTTTGAAGTGACCTTGATCTTGAACTATGGAAGATAACTGTTTCAAACTTAATAATTATGTGGGGAACATGTTATACTTTTATCATGAGACACATTTGGTCACATATCGTCAAGGTCAAGGTCACTTTGACCCTTATGAAATGTGACCAAAATGGGGTAGTGAACCACTAAAAGTGACCATATCTCATGGTAGAAAGTGCCAATAAGCACCATTGTGCTTCCTATGTCTTGAATTAACAGCTTTGTGTTGCATGACCTTGGATGACCTTGACCTTGAGTCAAGGTCACATGTATTTTGTAGGAAAAATGTGTAAAGCAGTTCTTAGTGTATGATGTCATTGCTAGGTTTAGTTGGTTGACCTTGAAGGTCACCTGAAGGTCAAGGTCATGTAAAGGTCAAGGTCAAGCATGTGAGTCGTATGGGCCTTGCCCTTCTTGTTTATGTTGCCTTAACCACAATTGATTTTTT
>JAWQFJ010030676.1:0-25541 GCA_034096865.1 Theodoxus fluviatilis | reverse complement strand
AGAGAGAGAGAGAGCGGAGAGAGAGAGAGAAGAGAGAGAGAGAAAGAGAGAGAGAGAGAGATCGAAAGAGAGAGAGAGAGAGAGAGAGAAGAGAGAGGAAAGAGAGGAGAGAGAGGAGAGAGAAGAGGAGAGAGAAGAGAGAGATAGAGAGAGAGCGAGAGATGGTGGCGGTTGAGTCGTTTTTATTGGGTTGATTCACTTATGGCTAATGATGGGGTCTTTGGGTGGATTGTTGCATGGTTTGTTGATTTGGGTGTGGTGATGTAGGTTTGATTTGATGACGGGGGGTTGGGGTGGATGAAACCATGCTCATGTTAGGGACGCTGGATGGCGTGATGTTGGGATTTTTGAGTGGATGATAGTGTAAAACGCTGCGCTGAACCTCCAGTTTTGGCACCAAAAAAAAGAAGATCGGTTGCGACCCGCAACCCATCTCGAGAAAAGGAGGGGAATAAACACACACAAAAACACAGCAAAACAGGTCGGGTTCGAACCAGCAAAAACCTCCTCGAAAAAAGAAGTGGGAAAAAAAAGTGTCAGCGCGGGTATCCCGAAAAAAAACCCGGTTTTTTTTTTTTTCACGCAGACCTAAAACGTTACAGTCGTCCAACGCTTTAACCATCTGAGCCATTCTGGCAACTGACGTTACTACTGTGTTTGTAAAGCAATTATACGTTCTTTTCCGTAAACTCCATCGCTTCGTATTTTGCACTGTAAATTGTAGAAAGCTGGATGATGGTTCATGAAATTTGTTTCTTGTACATTTTAGGATCTCAGGTCTATTTCTGCCAAGTTTAATATTGATTCACTGCCATTATGCCATGAACAGACTACCAGTTGTTGCGCTCGAGGGAGTGGCTGTTCGAAGGTTCGGACCGGCCGCGCGGTTGACATTTTGACTGTTAAATGGTATTTTTTAAAGCAAAAGGCGATTTTTTCTTAGGGAGTGCTGCTGTGGACGGAGTGAGGAAAGTGGAACTGCTTATCGCCTTTGCCGGCAACTGCATTCGGGGGGTGGGGTGGGGGGGGGGGGGGGGGGGGGTGGGGTGGGGGGCTGGGGGGGGTGGGGGGGGGGGGGGGGGGGGGGGGGGGGGGTGTTGGGTGGGGGGGGTGGGTGGGGGGGGGGGGGGGGGGGGTGGGGGGGGGGGGGGGGTGGGGGGGGGGGGGGGGGGCGGGGGGGGGGGGGGGGGGGGGGGGGGGGGGGGGGGGGGGGGGGGGGGGGGGGGGGGGGGTGGGGGGGTGGGGGTGGGGGGGGGGGGGGGGGGGGGGGGTGGGGGGTTTTTCGAGTTTACGACCTAAGAAACACTTATCTGTTTCAACCCTCTATTCTGAAAAATTTGATACATTCAATCGGACCTAACTTCCAGTCAGTGTTGGCGGAATGTCAAGGAGAGCCGTCCCGTAGTATTTGTGTGAGAAATCAGCCGTTAAGTGCCGGGACAGGAGAAGACTTACAGATAAAATACGTCAATTGTGGGTTGGATTGCGTCACTTTTGCATTTCGCCATCCCATACAAATGACGTTTTAGGACGAGGTGCTTTCGAGTTTAAGACCTTCAAAAATCACTTTCTTTTCAAAGCCCCGATTCTGAAAAATTTGATACCATTCAATCGGCCTTTCCCGTGAAGTGTGCAAACATTTCATTGAAATCCACGGTAGTTTTGAATATCACCGTATAAGTAGGGACAGACGATTACTACACAGATAAAAAACCGCTGCGCTGAACCTCCAGGTTTTGGCATATTAAAAAATAATTTAAAAAGATCGGGTTCGAACCACAACCTCTCGAGAAAACTTTCTCTCTACTCCCCCCCTCCTCCCCCCCCCCTCCCCCCCCCCCCTTGTACTTCCTTCCCTTTTCTCGAGCCCGCGCTCCTCTCTTGTGGCTGCATTGTTTCTGGTCAGTTTTTGGTCCGCGTCCGAATTTCGCCATTTTCAGTCAACTAACACGCCCTCGCGATTCCATGCATCGCTATTTGGGGAGCCTCTGGAGTTGAACGTCCTTAAAAAACCACTTTTATCTTCAAGCCTATTCCTGAAAATTTGATCACGTTCTCGATACCTCTGTGTTCTTATCTGCATGTTGTGTAACCTTTTGTAGTTCCTAGCTCACTGTGACGTGAATAAATGGTTGAATCCGTCGCTTTGTTTTTGTGTTGTGTACGTGTTCCTTTTTGTAGCCGTGGAGACGGGACAGACAACACACACCACAGACAATAAAGTCTGTAGGACCTCCAGTAAACCTGGAGGGATAAAGTCTGTAGGACCTCCATAAACCTGGAGGGATAAAGTCTGTAGGACCTCCAGTAAACCTGGAGGGATAAAGTCTGTAGGACCTCCAGTACCTGGATGGAATAAGTGTGGGCTACTGGGGTAGTTCTTTATAGATGGGTTGGGAGTGTGAGCGAGAGGATGGTGGGTCACGTGTGTGGATTGCAGCTGAATGGTTAGTTAGTGGGTATGGTCAGTCCACACACACACACCTCACACACACACACACCACCAACCAAGAACCATACCAATCAGGATGTGAACGTGGACTCCGTATACTGTCAGTTATTTAAAGGTCTCTGTCAGTGTTGGTATGACACACACATACAGACACACATGTATGTCAGGGCAAATCTCATACCTTTGAGGCAGTGCAGGCGTTGTTCAGTCCCAGAGTTCTATGTACCAGACTGTCTTTCAGACTAGTATTTTCTTTAGTAGATGAGAGAAAGGTGCTTAATCATACATCAGTCATGATGCAGTGAGAGAAATATGTCCTTTTCCCCCACTAACTCCCTGTGTGGGATGGGAGTAGGAAAAGACCCACTGTGTCTCCTTGCAAGATCGATAACAGGCCAAGTGTAAAGCGGTCCAATACCAAGACATGAGCAATAAATGAAGTCACTACTTTAAATAACACCATTACCTTTTGAACAACTTGGTAAACTGAGACTTTACTTGCTCTTCTTCCAACAAGCTCCAGCGATTTTTGTGATCAATGGCTGTGCATAGACTAAAAAGGCTGATAGGCCATAAATCCCATTCATTCATTCATTCATTCATTCATTCATACATGCCATAGGTTTTCTTATAAAGTCACATTTCAGAAAGGCTGCAAATAGAGAGTGTCAAAATATCCCCCCCCCCCCCCCCCCCCCCCCCCCCCCCCCCGTTCCTCAGGCACAGCATTATGAGCCTTAGCCCTTGCACAAGAACTTCTTGTCGTGTGATGCACAGGGGAAGCCATGAATGTCAATGGCTTAACTGCATGTATCAAATGCATCTGCAAACAACAGACACTGGGCTCTAGGGTCCATCAAAAACTGAAAAGCAGGGAAGCCTCATGGGTCCATCCTTCCATTCCTGTGAACATGTTTCTTGGAAAATGATAAACTATTTCATCCCTTTTTTTAATGAGATTTTTTTTCTACGGGAGAGTTTCACTCAGTTGATGTTGTGCAGTGCCCGGTGACCAGCCAAGGCCTCCGTGGAAGAAGCAATGCAGATGAGGCCCCTTGCCCAAGCATGCAACTCACGGGTCCACACGGCTTCATACACTGCTACTGCTCCCTGCAAGCAATGGTGGGCGAGCACTCTCACCACTGGTTCAGTAGCTCAATATCGGACTTCCAGTAAGGGCTCAGTCAAGTGTAACGAGAATGCGGTCAGTTTGGAACTTGGTGTGTTGTTGGGTGTCCTCTGTTCAATCTCTCTGTACTGCCCTCAATGCAACTCCTGTGAAACTGCTACAGGGCAGAATCAGTGCATGTCCTCCTTGATGCAACTTCCATGGGAAAAGCCTGAGATCTACTGTACCAGTTCATTATACTACATGTTTAGGCTCCTCAATGAAGAGTTGTTCAAAGTTGTTCAATCAACTTTCAGGGAATATCTTTATAACATCATTCATTTCTGCTTGCTTTCTTGCCCATTTACTCTAAATAATAAAAGGTTCATGTGTATACATGTATTTGTTCCTTTGCTGGATCTTTAAATAAACTCCCAAACAATACAGGTGTAAATAACAACAACAACGACAGTAGAACAAAGAAAGACTCTGCAAGACATACAACATAATACCTTAAGCAGCATCAATGGCTTCACATGACCATTTTATTTCACTCCATAGACATCTCAGTATACAATCATACACAGACATTACAGTGGACATACTCCTTGTGGCTTCACTTGTTTTTCTTCGAGTTGGCCTTTTTGGCAGGGGACGGTGGTGGCACTGCAGCAGAGGACTTGGGGTGGAAGAGCTGGCACCAGTGGAAGTAGAGCAGGAATCCCAGGAAGTGCAGGCAGGACAGCATGGAGATGAGCACAGGGTGCAGGTCGGGCAGGTGGGGTGGGGGCGTCACGACCTGACTGGCCACGGTCAGTCCCACACAGCTCAGCATGGACACCACAAACTGCAGGCAGAGAGGATGAGGTCTTTAGGTGTGCAGCATTGGAATCTATTCACCATGGCAACAGGGGAAGATTTCTTCATGTGAGCAGTGAAAGACACTACAACTGTGACCACAGTCACCCCCTCACACCTCAGTATGGGCACAGCAAACCGCAGACAGAAAGGACGAGGTATGTGGGTGGGAAGCCTTAGAAATCCACTCAGCAAGGAAACGGGAAGATTTTTTAAATGCAAGCAATAATGGAAACTTCAACTATGGCAGCAGTAGCAGGAATGGGAGCAGCAGCAGGAGGAGTGGCCAGACCAGGTGGAACATTGGATGAGAAAAAGGATGAGGATGAAGGAAGAGAAGATGAACAACAACAACAGCAACAACAAAAAGCAGAGGAAAACAAAAGGCACAATGAAAAAGCAAAAAAGAAAGAAAAAACAACCCCAGAGACTTAAGAGGAAAAAAATAAGAAACAAAAAATGTTGGAGGGGAAAAAGATCAAAGCTATTAGGGTTTTAAAATATGTCATGCTTAAGTCTAACCCTGGTAGTAGCAACATTTTGCTTTGTCAAAATCACAGAAAAACTCAGCATGATAATTTCTCAAAGGATCTCCTATAAGGGATCCCAATCAGGTGGCCACCCCCACGTCATGCTGCCTACGATATCCGCAAAGGAGGGATGAAGCAGGAGGGGGGGGGGGGGGGGAGCGAAGGAACAGGGAGCAGCAAAGAGAGCAAATGAGTAGAAGACGCATGAGGACAGAAGGATCCTGGAGAGCTAAAGCGGAGCAATGGGGGTTCAACGGCACGAGGAGAGAATGATAGAGGAGAGCAAATGAGGCAAATGCAGTGTACAAAGCATGAGGGAGCAGAAGAACTAGGGAGAGGCAGAAGAGTGCAAATGAGGCCAAGCATGAGTAGAGACAAGGGATAGGGCAGAGCAAAGTGACGAGAAGACGATGACGATAGCATGAGGAGAGAAGGAATAGGGAGAGCAAAGAGGCAAATGAGGTCAAAGCATGAGGAGAGAAGGAATAGGGAGAGCAAAGAGGCAAATGAGGTCAAAGCATGAGGACAGAAGGAATAGGGAGAGCAAAGAGGCAAATGAGGTCAAGCATGAGGACAGAAGGAATAGGGAGAGCAAAGAGGCAAATGAGGTCAAAGCATGAGGACAGAAGGAATAGGGAGAGCAAAGAGGCAAATGAGGATGAAGCATGAGGAGAGAAGGAATAGGGAGAGCAAAGAGGCAAATGAGGTCAAAGCATGAGGAGAGAAGGAATAGGGAGAGCAAAGAGGCAAATGAGGTCAAAGCATGAGGAGAGAAGGAATAGGGAGAGCAAAGAGGCAAATGAGGACGAAGCATGAGGAGAGAAGGAATAGGGAGAGCAAAGAGGCAAATGAGGTCAAAGCATGAGGAGAGAAGGAATAGGGAGAGCAAAGAGGCAAATGAGGTCAAAGCATGAGGAGAGAAGGAATAGGGAGAGCAAAGAGGCAAATGAGGTCAAAGCATGAGGAGAGAAGGAATAGGAGAGCAAAGAGGCAAATGAGGTCAAAGCATGAGGAGAGAAGGAATAGGGAGAGCAAAGAGGCAAATGAGGTCAAAGCATGAGGAGAGAAGGATCAGGGAGAGCAAAGAGGCAAATGAGGTCAAAGCATGAGCAGAGAAGGAATAGGGAGAGCAAAGAGGCAAATGAGGTCAAAGCATGAGGACAGAAGGAATAGGGAGAGCAAAGAGGCAAATAAGGTCAAAGCATGAGGAGAGAAGGAATAGGGAGAGCAAAGAGGCAAATGAGGTCAAAGCATGAGGAGAGAAGGAATAGGGAGAGCAAAGAGGCAAATGAGGTCAAAGCATGAGGAGAGAAGGATCAGGGAGAGCAAAGAGGCAAATGAGGTCAAAGCATGAGGAGAGAAGGAACAGGGAGAGCAAAGAGGCAAATGAGGTCAAAGCATGAGGAGAGAAGGAATAGGGAGAGCAAAGAGGCAAATGAGGTCAAAGCATGAGGACAGAAGGAATAGGGAGAGCAAAGAGGCAAATGAGGTCAAAGCATGAAGACAGAAGGAATAGGGAGAGCAAAGAGGCAAATGAGGTCAAAGCATGAGGAGAGAAGGAATAGGGAGAGCAAAGAGGCAAATGAGGTCAACGCATGAGGACAGAAGGAATAGGGAGAGCAAAGAGGCAAATGAGGTCAAAGCATGAGGACAGAAGGAATAGGGAGAGCAAAGAGGCAAATGAGGTCAAAGCATGAGGACAGAAGGAATAGGGACAGCAAAGAGGCAAATCTTGAGGAGAGAAGGAATAGGGAGAGCAAAGAGGCAAATGAGGACGAAGCATGAGGAGAGAAGGAACAGGGAGAGCAAATAGGCAAATGAGGATGAAGCATGAGGAGAGAAGGAACAGGGAGAGCAAATAGGCAAATGAGGTCAAAGCATGAGGAGAGAAGGAATAGGGAGAGCAAAGAGGCAAATGAGGTCAAAGCATGAGGAGAGAAGGAACAGGGAGAGCAAATAGGCAAATGAGGATGAAGCATGAGGAGAGAAGGAACAGGGAGAGCAAAGAGGCAAATGAGGTCAAAGCATGAGGACAGAAGGAATAGGGAGAGCAAAGAGGCAAATGAGGATGAAGCATGAGGAGAGAAGGAATAGGGAGAGCAAAGAGGCAAATGAGGTCAAAGCATGAGGAGAGAAGGAATAGGGAGAGCAAAGAGGCAAATGAGGTCAAAGCATGAGGACAGAAGGAATAGGGTGAGCAAAGAGGCAAATGAGGTCAAAGCATGAGGAGAGAAGGAACAGGGAGAGCAAATAGGCAAATGAGGATGAAGCATGAGGAGAGAAGTAACAGGGAGAGCAAATAGGCAAATGAGGTCAAAGCATGAGGAGAGAAGGAATAGGGAGAGCAAAGAGGCAAATGAGGTCAAAGCATGAGGACAGAAGGAATAGGGAGAGCAAAGAGGCAAATGAGGATGAAGCATGAGGAGAGAAGGAATAGGGAGAGCAAAGAGGCAAATAAGGTCAAAGCATGAGGAGAGAAGGAATAGGGTGAGCAAAGAGGCAAATGAGGTCAAAGCATGAGGAGAGAAGGAATATGGAGAGCAAATAGGCAAATGAGGATGAAGCATGAGGAGAGAAGGAACAGGGAGAGCAAAGAGGCAAATGAGGTCAAAGCATGAGCAGAGAAGGAATAGGGAGAGCAAAGAGGCAAATGAGGTCAAAGCATGAGGACAGAAGGAATAGGGAGAGCAAAGAGGCAAATGAGGATGAAGCATGAGGAGAGAAGGAATAGGGAGAGCAAAGAGGCAAATAAGGTCAAAGCATGAGGAGAGAAGGAATAGGGTGAGCAAAGAGGCAAATGAGGTCAAAGCATGAGGAGAGAAGGAATATGGAGAGCAAATAGGCAAATGAGGATGAAGCATGAGGAGAGAAGGAACAGGGAGAGCAAATAGGCAAATGAGGTCAAAGCATGAGGAGAGAAGGATCAGGGAGAGCAAAGAGGCAAATGAGGTCAAAGCATGAGCAGAGAAGGAATAGGGAGAGCAAAGAGGCAAATGAGGTCAAAGCATGAGGACAGAAGGAATAGGGAGAGCAAAGAGGCAAATAAGGTCAAAGCATGAGGAGAGAAGGAATAGGGAGAGCAAAGAGGCAAATGAGGTCAAAGCATGAGGAGAGAAGGAATAGGGAGAGCAAAGAGGCAAATGAGGTCAAAGCATGAGGAGAGAAGGATCAGGGAGAGCAAAGAGGCAAATGAGGTCAAAGCATGAGGAGAGAAGGAACAGGGAGAGCAAAGAGGCAAATGAGGTCAAAGCATGAGGAGAGAAGGAATAGGGAGAGCAAAGAGGCAAATGAGGTCAAAGCATGAGGACAGAAGGAATAGGGAGAGCAAAGAGGCAAATGAGGTCAAAGCATGAAGACAGAAGGAATAGGGAGAGCAAAGAGGCAAATGAGGTCAAAGCATGAGGAGAGAAGGAATAGGGAGAGCAAAGAGGCAAATGAGGTCAACGCATGAGGACAGAAGGAATAGGGAGAGCAAAGAGGCAAATGAGGTCAAAGCATGAGGACAGAAGGAATAGGGAGAGCAAAGAGGCAAATGAGGTCAAAGCATGAGGACAGAAGGAATAGGGACAGCAAAGAGGCAAATCTTGAGGAGAGAAGGAATAGGGAGAGCAAAGAGGCAAATGAGGACGAAGCATGAGGAGAGAAGGAACAGGGAGAGCAAATAGGCAAATGAGGATGAAGCATGAGGAGAGAAGGAACAGGGAGAGCAAATAGGCAAATGAGGTCAAAGCATGAGGAGAGAAGGAATAGGGAGAGCAAAGAGGCAAATGAGGTCAAAGCATGAGGAGAGAAGGAACAGGGAGAGCAAATAGGCAAATGAGGATGAAGCATGAGGAGAGAAGGAACAGGGAGAGCAAAGAGGCAAATGAGGTCAAAGCATGAGGACAGAAGGAATAGGGAGAGCAAAGAGGCAAATGAGGATGAAGCATGAGGAGAGAAGGAATAGGGAGAGCAAAGAGGCAAATGAGGTCAAAGCATGAGGAGAGAAGGAATAGGGAGAGCAAAGAGGCAAATGAGGTCAAAGCATGAGGACAGAAGGAATAGGGTGAGCAAAGAGGCAAATGAGGTCAAAGCATGAGGAGAGAAGGAACAGGGAGAGCAAATAGGCAAATGAGGATGAAGCATGAGGAGAGAAGTAACAGGGAGAGCAAATAGGCAAATGAGGTCAAAGCATGAGGAGAGAAGGAATAGGGAGAGCAAAGAGGCAAATGAGGACAAAGCATGAGGACAGAAGGAATAGGGAGAGCAAAGAGGCAAATGAGGATGAAGCATGAGGAGAGAAGGAATAGGGAGAGCAAAGAGGCAAATAAGGTCAAAGCATGAGGAGAGAAGGAATAGGGTGAGCAAAGAGGCAAATGAGGTCAAAGCATGAGGAGAGAAGGAATATGGAGAGCAAATAGGCAAATGAGGATGAAGCATGAGGAGAGAAGGAACAGGGAGAGCAAAGAGGCAAATGAGGTCAAAGCATGAGCAGAGAAGGAATAGGGAGAGCAAAGAGGCAAATGAGGTCAAAGCATGAGGACAGAAGGAATAGGGAGAGCAAAGAGGCAAATGAGGATGAAGCATGAGGAGAGAAGGAATAGGGAGAGCAAAGAGGCAAATAAGGTCAAAGCATGAGGAGAGAAGGAATAGGGTGAGCAAAGAGGCAAATGAGGTCAAAGCATGAGGAGAGAAGGAATATGGAGAGCAAATAGGCAAATGAGGATGAAGCATGAGGAGAGAAGGAACAGGGAGAGCAAATAGGCAAATGAGGTCAAAGCATGAGGAGAGAAGGATCAGGGAGAGCAAAGAGGCAAATGAGGTCAAAGCATGAGCAGAGAAGGAATAGGGAGAGCAAAGAGGCAAATGAGGTCAAAGCATGAGGACAGAAGGAATAGGGAGAGCAAAGAGGCAAATAAGGTCAAAGCATGAGGAGAGAAGGAATAGGGAGAGCAAAGAGGCAAATGAGGTCAAAGCATGAGGAGAGAAGGAATAGGGAGAGCAAAGAGGCAAATGAGGTCAAAGCATGAGGACAGAAGGATCAGGGAGAGCAAAGAGGCAAATGAGGTCAAAGCATGAGGAGAGAAGGAACAGGGAGAGCAAAGAGGCAAATGAGGTCAAAGCATGAGGAGAGAAGGAATAGGGAGAGCAAAGAGGCAAATGAGGTCAAAGCATGAGGAGAGAAGGAATAGGGAGAGCAAAGAGGCAAATGAGGTCAAAGCATGAGGAGAGAAGGAACAGGGAGAGCAAATAGGCAAATGAGGACAAAGCATGAGGAGAGAAGGAATAGGGAGAGCAAATAGGCAAATGAGGACGAAGCATGAGGAGAGAAGAATAGGGAGAGCAAAGAGGCAAATGAGGTCAAAGCATGAGGACAGAAGGAATAGGGAGAGCAAAGAGGCAAATGAGGACAAAGCATGAGGAGAGAAGGAATAGGGAGAGCAAAGAGGCAAATGAGGTCAAAGCATGAGGACAGAAGGAATAGGGAGAGCAAAGAGGCAAATGAGGATGAAGCATGAGGAGAGAAGGAATAGGGAGAGCAAAGAGGCAAATGAGGTCAAAGCATGAGGACAGAAGGAATAGGGAGAGCAAAGAGGCAAATGAAGATGAAGCATGAGGAGAGAAGGAATAGGGAGAGCAAAGAGGCAAATAAGGTCAAAGCATGAGGAGAGAAGGAATAGGGAGAGCAAAGAGGCAAATGAGGACAAAATATGAGGAGAGAAGGAACAGGGAGAGCAAAGAGGCAAATGAGGTCAAAGCATGAGGAGAGAAGGAACAGGGAGAGCAAAGAGGCAAATGAGGACAAAATATGAGGACAGAAGGAATAGGGAGAGCAAAGAGGCAAATGAGGACAAAGCATGAGGAGAGAAGGAATAGGGAGAGCAAAGAGGCAAATGAGGACGAAGCATGAGGAGAGAAGGAATAGGGAGAGCAAAGAGGCAAATGAGGTCAAAGCAAGAGGACAGAAGGAATAGGGAGAGCAAAGAGGCAAATGAGGACAAAGCATGAGGAGAGAAGGAATAGGGAGAGCAAAGAGGCAAATGAGGACAAAGCATGAGGAGAGAAGGAATAGGGAGAGCAAATAGGCAAATGAGGACGAAGCATGAGGAGAGAAGGAATAGGGAGAGCAAAGAGGCAAATGAGGTCAAAGCAAGAGGACAGAAGGAATAGGGAGAGCAAAGAGGCAAATGAGGACAAAGCATGAGGAGAGAAGGAATAGGGAGAGCAAAGAGGCAAATGAGGTCAAAGCATGAGGACAGAAGGAATAGGGAGAGCAAAGAGGCAAATGAGGATGAAGCATGAGGAGAGAAGGAATAGGGAGAGCAAATAGGCAAATGAGGATGAAGCATGAGGAGAGAAGGATCAGGGAGAGCAAAGAGGCAAATGAGGTCAAAGCATGAGGAGAGAAGGAATAGGGAGAGCAAAGAGGCAAATGAGGACGAAGCATGAGGAGAGAAGGAATAGGGAGAGCAAAGAGGCAAATGAGGATGAAGCATGAGGAGAGAAGGAATAGGGAGAGCAAAGAGGCAAATGAGGTCAAAGCATGAGGACAGAAGGAATAGGGAGAGCAAAGAGGCAAATGAGGATGAAGCATGAGGAGAGAAGGATCAGGGAGAGCAAAGAGGCAAATGAGGACGAAGCATGAGGAGAGAAGGAATAGGGAGAGCAAAGAGGCAAATGAGGTCAAAGCATGAGGAGAGAAGGAATAGGGAGAGCAAAGAGGCAAATGAGGTCAAAGCATGAGGAGAGAAGGAATAGGGAGAGCAAAGAGGCAAATGAGGTCAAAGCATGAGGAGAGAAGGAATAGGGAGAGCAAAGAGGCAAATGAGGATGAAGCATGAGGAGAAAAGGAATAGGGAGAGCAAAGAGGCAAATGAGGTCAAAGCATGAGGACAGAAGGAATAGGGAGAGCAAAGAGGCAAATGAGGTCAAAGCTTGAGGAGAGAAGGATCAGGGAGAGCAAAGAGGCAAATGAGGTCAAAGCATGAGGACAGAAGGAACAGGGAGAGCAAAGAGGCAAATGAGGTCAAAGCATGAGGAGAGAAGGAATAGGGAGAGCAAAGAGGCAAATGAGGTCAAAGCATGAGGACAGAAGGAATAGGGAGAGCAAAGAGGCAAATGAGGACGAAGCATGAGGAGAGAAGGAATAGGGAGAGCAAAGAGGCAAACGAGGACGAAGCATGAGGAGAGAAGGAACAGGGAGAGCAAAGAGGCAAATGAGGACGAAGCATGAGGAGAGAAGGGAAGGGGACAGTACCGCCATTAGGGACAGGACACCAGGCTGCTCTTGGGAGGTGGAGGTATGGCCAGCACTGGCCATGACGACGGCGTAGAGCAGGGTCAGGCCCAGTGACGGAGCCAGCAATCCGTCCTTGACCAGCAGGGGCAGCATGCTGCAAACAGCAATGCAGTTCATGGCATCTTCATGTGTAGAGGCTTTTCAAATACAAAGCAACACATGCAGCACAAAAAGGCCATCTTCTGATTGTCACTTGTATTACAAAGACAAAGATGAATAAAATGATGACAGGGCAGTGTGTTGTGCAGACCCAGTTAACAAAATTGCACTGTCATTATTTTATTCATCTTCATAACATAAGTGACTATTAAAAGAAAACCTTTTGGTGCCATTTCAACATACCAAGGTTGCCAATGGTCAGATGTTTTAGAATACAAAACAAAACCCCCAAAACCAACCAAGCAACCAAGCAACCCCCCTCCCCCAACCCCCCCCTCCCCCCCCAAACACACACCCCCACAACATGGCAACAACAACAATCCAGACACTGGTGTAGAGGATCCACCTGACTCTTACACAGATGAAGCTGGGTGCTACACTATTTTTCATTCCTGGTTGTACATACTTATTGCAGTCCAGCATTTCAAAGTGTGTTCTCACATTCCAAGTAAAACCCAAGTCATGATAATGAAACTGCATCTTAATTCAATCTTGGTTTGAAAACACAATGCTACCAAAAACTTCAAGACAGCACAATCAGAATTCTGCAACGACAGTTCTTATCCTGTTCCCATGCCCCTGGGTAGACTCTGTGGCAACTTTCGGCCCCTGGCTGAGCTACTGGAGCAGACACCAAATCCCAACAGCCAGGGTTCCAGCTGATGAAAGGAACATCAAGCAGCTCTACTGTATTTGTAATTGGCCTCTCTTGGCCAATGAATACATCTCATTAGACAATGCAAACCTTCCAGCAGGAGCACCAAGGAGAACATATCTAAAACATATTTTTGCTGGACAAGTGAATGAATGAATGAATGAATGAATGAATGAATGAATGAATGAATGAATGAATGAATGAATGAATGAATGAATGAATGAATGAGTGAATGAATGAATGAATGAATGAATGAATGAACGAACGAATGAATGAATGAATGAATGCAGTTTTCAGGCCTATCAGCCTTTATGGGGCATGAAAGGCCATTGATCTTGAAGGTCACTAAAGCTGGATAGAGAAGGAGCACGTCAACTCGTGATTTCCCGTCATTCCCCTCTGTCAAATCTTGTAGGGAGCTGTGGTGGGTCTATTCTCCCCCCAGCCCACATGGGAGTGCGGGAGGATTACCAGTGGAGTGCGGGAGGATTACCAGTGGAGTGCGGGAGGATTACCATGGGAGTGCTGGAGGATTACCATGGGAGTGCGGGAGGATTACCATGGGAGTGCGGGAGGAATACCATGGGAGTGCGGGAGGAATACCATGGGAGTGCGGGAGGATTACCATGGGAGTGCGGGAGGATTACCATGGGAGTGCGGGAGGATTACCATGGGAGTGCGGGAGGATTACCATGGGAGTGCTGGAGGATTACCATGGGAGTGCGGGAGGATTACCATGGGAGTGCGGGAGGATTACCATGGGAGTGCGGGAGGATTACCATGGGAGTGCGGGAGGATTACCATGGGAGTGCTGGAGGATTACCATGGGAGTGCTGGAGGATTACCATGGGAGTGCTGGAGGATTACCATGGGAGTGCGGGAGGATTACCATGGGAGTGCTGGAGGATTACCATGGGAGTGCGGGAGGATTACCATGGGAGTGCGGGAGGATTACCATGGGAGTGCTGGAGGATTACCATGGGAGTGCGGGAGGATTACCATGGGAGTGCGGGAGGATTACCATGGGAGTGCTGGAGGATTACCATGGGAGTGCAGGAGGATTACCATGGGAGTGCTGGAGGATTACCATGGGAGTGCGGGAGGATTACCATGGGAGTGCTGGAGGATTACCATGGGAGTGCTGGAGGATTACCATGGGAGTGCTGGAGGATTACCATGGGAGTGCGGGAGGATTACCATGGGAGTGCTGGAGGATTACCATGGGAGTGCTGGAGGATTACCATGGGAGTGCGGGAGGATTACCATGGGAGTGCTGGAGGATTACCATGGGAGTGCTGGAGGATTACCATGGGAGTGCGGGAGGATTACCATGGGAGTGCGGGAGGATTACCATGGGAGTGCTGGAGGATTACCATGGGAGTGCGGGAGGATTACCATGGGAGTGCGGGAGGATTACCATGGGAGTGCGGGAGGATTACCATGGGAGTGCGGGAGGATTACCATGGGAGTGCGGGAGGATTACCATGGGAGTGCTGGAGGATTACCATGGGAGTGTGGGAGGATTACCATGGGAGTGCGGGAGGATTACCATGGGAGTGCGGGAGGATTACCATGGGAGTGCTGGAGGATTACCATGGGAGTGCTGGAGGATTACCATGGGAGTGCTGGAGGATTACCATGGGAGTGCTGGAGGATTACCATGGGAGTGCTGGAGGATTACCATGGGAGTGCTGGAGGATTACCATGGGAGTGCGGGAGGATTACCAGTGGAATACAGAAAATGTTCATCCCCCTCCTTCCGTCCTTACCTGAAGACAGACACAATGTGGAACCAGATCACTGCTTTCGTCTCTTCTGCTGCCATCAAGGCCACGGGTCTGGGCAAGAGATGGAGAAAGCATTCTTAAATCAATCCTTATTACGGCAGGCGTAGCACTTCCTGTGAGGTTCAGAGTGGACAAAGTCCATTAGTTTTGCTTTTTAAAAACTATTCCCCCGAAATTCAGCACAAGCAGTTTCTAAAACATAATTACTGTGATTTGGTCTTTGTTCACTTGTGAGTACCGCTGGTACAGGTTTTGCTGCGTTTTGTTGGATAGAAGGGGATATGGACAAAGAAAGGAATTGATGTCTTATCCTTGAATTTTTTTCTTTTTATTTATCTTTGTAAAGCAGCGCTAACAGCCCAAACATTCCCAATGATGATACCAGGGTAAGGGTTAATTGTAGCGCCTCTCGCCACCCTTGACAGTATTCCTGTTCTGCCCTTCTCTGCCCATCTTAGGCTTCTTTTCATAGGTTAACTCTTAAGTCCCTGTAATGTAGACAGACAGTTTAATTGCCTGTCTTGCAAAGAAGCCACTAAAAGTAGCCTAAGTTGGGTAAAGAGTTAATCTGCCTCACGAATACATTTTAACTTCCAAACCTTCATATTGGTGGGGGGGTGGGTGGGGGGGTGGGTGGGGGGGTGGGTGGGGGTGTGTGCCTAATATGCCATGAAGAAAACAATTTTATCAAGAATACATAAATCATACATCTTTTATTAATTTCTCCATGTTGTAATAGCCTCAACGACAAAAAAAAAAAACCCTGCACTTCATGAAGTTCAGGTTTGAGTGTTTGCTTCATATGTCTATCCTCAGTATTTAGCTATGATCTTCGTGTATCAGGCCTGACTAGTCAAACTGCAGGATCTCTGTGTGATCTTCATGTATCAGGCCTGACTAGTCAAACTGCAGGATCTCTGTGTGATCTTCATGTATCAGGCCTGACTAGTCAAACTGCAGGATCTCTGTGTGATCTTCATGTATCAGGCCTGACTAGTCAAACTGCAGGATCTCTGTGTGATCTTCATGTATCAGGCTTGACTAGTCAAACTGCAGGATCTCCGTGTGATCTTGTACTCATGAAACTTCACTATGTCATCAGCTTTTATCAACAGACAAGGAATGGAGAAAAAAACAACAACAAGCAAATAACAAGCAAACAAACAAGTATCCAAAATGAAGTTTTTTTAAAATCGATGTAGAAAAACACTGCTATAAAACTAATGCCTTTACTTTAAAACACATACAGAAAAAACCCACATACATTTATTTAAAATTGCCCCTTTTTAATGTGTTTTAAGGGTTTAAAATTCATTATGAAGGTAAAGGTGTGTTTCGCTTACATTGCTGCCAAAAGTATCGACTTCTCATGGACTTGGAAAGAAAACAGGAAGAAAATCAGAGATGAATTGATCTGAAACAGACAAATACATGCATGTTTCATTTGGCATGATCTATATTCTTCTGAGTTCATTTCCTGGAGGTGTTACATGCTACCAGAAATGATGAGGTCGGCTATCACTGGAAATTCTTTGCATGACTGCATAGTATCCAACAACCTGAAATAGCATTCCACACTGTTCCAAGTAGCCTCTTTGGCTGCTTGGGGCCGCCCCTGGCTGAGCTACTGGAGCAGGCCCTGAAAGCCCAGCAGCCCCTGGCTGAGCTACTGGAGCAGGCCCTGAAAGCCCAGCAGCCCCTGGCTGAGCTACTGGAGCAGGCCCTGAAAGCCCAGCAGCCCCTGGCTGAGCTACTGGAGCAGGCCCTGAAAGCCCAGCAGCCCCTGGCTGAGCTACTGAAGCAGGCCCTGAAAGCCCAGCAGCCCCTGGCTGAGCTACTGAAGCAGGCCCTGAAAGCCCAGCAGCCAGGGGCTCCAGTTGATGGGGGAGGGGGGGGGGGGGGGGGGGGGGGGGGAGGGGGGGCTTTGAGCAGCTTTGGCTGTATGCTACACTTTGGGAATCTTCTTTTCCACTTACAGGAAAAAAATCAGAGCTGAAAGCATACTACTATAGAGATACACAATTCTAATCAGAAGGATTCTTCAAATGACACCATCCTCTAATTTGTATGGATACACAAGCCCTCGCTTATGCGAATTCCCTCACAATCTTGTAATCAGCCAATTTTCTCACAGACACTTGTCAGAAGCCAATGTCCTCACAGACTTGTCAGAAGTCAATTTCCTCACAGATTTGTCAGAGACAAATTTCCACATGTCATTCATCAATTTCTTCACAAACTTGTCAAAAACCACTTTAGACTTGTCATTAGATGTTTTCTCAAAGACTCATCTGCCTGCCCAGTGCCTACCAGTGCTAGCTTTAAGTTGCGCAGACTGGGGTTCAACATGAGCTGCAGGGAGGAGGGGAGGTGGAGGATGGCTGTGGTTCCAAGACTGGAAGAGAAACACATCACTCTCAGTCAAAGAGAAACACATCACTCTCAGTCAAAGAGAAACACATCACTCTCAGTCAAAGAGAAACACATCCCTCTCAGTCAAAGAGAAATAAATCATTCTCAGTCAAATAAAGACAGATCACTCTCAGTCAAAGAGAGATAGATAACTTTTAGTCAAAGAGAGACAGATCACTTTCAGTCGAAGAGAGACAGATCAATCTCAGTCAAAGAGAGACACATTACTTTCAGTCAAAGAGAGACATATCGCACTCAAAGAGAAACACATCCCTCTCAGTTAAAGAGAGACATATCGCACTGAAAGAGAAACAGATCACTTTCAGTCAAAGAGAGACACATCACTCTGTCAAAGAGAGACAGATCACTCTCAGTCAAAGAGAGACAGATCACTCTCAGTCAAAGGGAGACAGATCACTCTCAGTCAAAGAGAGACACATCACTCTGTCAAAGAGAGACACATCCCTGTCAAAGAGAGACACATCACTCTGTCAAAGAGAGATACATCACTCTCAGTCAAAGAGAGACAGATCACTCTCATTCAAAGAGAGACAGATCACTCTCAGTCAAAGAGAGACAGATCACTCTCAGTCAAAGAGAGACAGATCACTCTCAGTCAAAGAGAGACACATCACTCTGTCAAAGAGAGACACATCCCTGTCAAAGAGAGACACATCACTCTGTCAAAGAGAGATACATCACTCTCAGTCAAAGAGAGACAGATCACTCATTCAAAGAGAGACAGATCACTATCAGTAAAAGAGAGACACATCACGTTCAGTCAAATATATACATATCACACTCAAAGAGAAACAGATCATTCTCAGTCAAAGAGAGACAGATCACTCTGTCAAAGCGAGACACATCACTCTGTCAAAGAGAGACACATCACTCTGTCAAAGAGAGACACATCACTCTGTCAAAGAGACATATCACTCTCAGTCAAAGAGAGACACATCACTCTCAGTCTAACAAAGACACATCACTCTGTCAAAAAGAGATATATCACTCTCAATCAAAGAGACACATCACTTTCAGTTAAAGAGAGATATATTGCACTCAGTCAAAGAGAGACAGATCACTCTCAGTCAAAGAGAGACCACTCTCAGTCAAAGAGAGGCAGATCACTCTCAGTCAAAGAGAGACACATCACTCTCAGTCTAACAAAGACACATCACTCTCAGTCAAAAAGAGATATATCACTCACAATCAAAGAGAGACACATCACTCTCAGTCTAACAAAGAAACATCACTCTCAATCAAAAAGAGAATTATCACTCTCAATCAAAGAGAGACAGATCACTCTCAGTCACTGCTAAGTGCCAGGGTCAGAAGTCAACAGCCAGCTCTCTTCGATCGATGTTAAATGTTCAAATATCACTTTCTGATGTCATTGCAAACCCACTGACAAGTCAGTACTCAAATGAGAAGAGTGTTGTGAAGAGTATAGTGCACTCGTAAGTTAAAGCAATGGAGAATGAATTATGTCATAAGATCTGAAGAAGAAAAGAAACAAACCACAAACTATAGTGGTTGTATACAAAAACCATCAACACTGGTAAGTAAAAGCAATGGGGCAAAAATTATTTCATAAGATCTGAAGAAGAAAATCCATACACAAACACTAACAGTCACACACAGACCATCAACAGTATCTTTTCAAAGTGAGGTAAAGAGAGCAACCACTTGCCACAAGTAGATCAGTGACTGCACTTCAAAAAGTGTCTTGAGCTTGACCACCACAGACAGGCTGCACCAAAAATTGGAGACTTTGTCCTGAAACAACAGGCAATAATGCAATACAGTTTCTTTAGACCACATAAAACTACATCAAAAGAATGCCGAATTCAGTTGCCCCACAGTGAAGCCCTCAAAACAACAATGGCTGATCTCACACATGCATCTGAAATTGGCCCCAACCAATAAAAAACCACTTTAACATGTGTGACCAAGCATGAGCAAACAAGGCTAAAGTATTTAAAAAAGACAAAATGAGACATTTCAACCACAATATCATTTATTTAACCATGCATATTCAAGAAAAAACAGCAAGTTTATTGAGGGAATCTTAATTTCTTTGCAGTGCCATTAATATAAGGAAAATGTATATGTGAATTAGCACACTGATTATTCAGTGTTTTCTCAAAGACTGTTTTCCATACTTTATCCATGTTTCTCTTGCACGGTCACGTATACCTAACCCAGACTCCTGCTGTACAAAACACAAATCTCATATTCTTTGGCAGAGAGACTACAGATCAGTACACACTCCATGCAGTACTTTGCAGTAGACACATTACTGAGACACACAACTCAATAGACACACTATTAGGACACAATAGACACACTACTAACACACACAAACACACACACACACACACACACACACACACACACCCTCATGCATCATTTTGCAGTAGATGCATCACTGAGACAGACCGCATACAGCTCTTTGCAATAGACATGCTAGTGAAATACAGACCTCATACAGCACTATGCAGTAGACAGACACATCTCATACAGCACTTAGCAGTAGACACACTACAGAGACATCCCTTTGCAGTAGACACATTACTACACACACCTACACACACACACACACACACACACGCACATACACACACACACTTTGTACAGCCCTTTGCAGTAGACACACTACTGAGACACACACACACACTTCATACAGCACTTTGCGGTAGACACACTACTGAGACACCACTTGCAGTAGAGACCCTACAAAGACACACCTCATTATAGCACTTTGCAGTAGACACACTACTGAGACATCAGTTTGCAGTAGACACACTACTGTGATGCCACTTAACAGGAGATACAATGCTGAAATACCTTATACAGTCCTTTGCAGTAGACACACTACAGAGACACACATCATACAGCACTTTGCAGTAAACACACTACTGAGACACCACTTACAGAATACACTCTACTGAGACACGACTTTACAGTAGACACTCTACTGAAACACACATCTCATTCACTCCTTTGCAGTAGACACACTACTGAGACACCACTTTACAAAAAACACATTACTGAGACACCACTTTGCAAAAAACACACTACTGAGACACCACTTTACAGTAGACACACTA
Organism: Theodoxus fluviatilis; assembly: GCA_034096865.1. NCBI lineage: Eukaryota > Metazoa > Mollusca > Gastropoda > Cycloneritida > Neritidae > Theodoxus > Theodoxus fluviatilis. The sequence continues at coordinate 5,191 of JAWQFJ010030676.1, read as the reverse complement.
CTGAGATACGCACTTCATTCAGCACTTAGCAGCTGACACACTACTGAGACACCACTTTGCAGCTGACACACTACTGAGACACACACTTCATTCAGCACTTTGCAGTAGACACACTACTGAGACACCCACTTCATTCAGCACTTTCCAGTAGACACACTACTGCGACACACACTTCATTCAGCACTTTGCAGTAGACACACTACTGAGACACACACACCTCGTACAGCACTTTGCAGTAGACACACTACTGCGACACACACTTCATTCAGCACTTTGCAGTAGACACACTACTGAGACACACACTTCATTCAGCACTTTGCAGTAGACACACTACTGAGACACACACACCTCGTACAGCACTTTGCAGTAGACACACTACTGAGACACACGCACCTCGTACAGCACTTTGCAGTAGACTCACTACTGAGACACACACACCTCGTACAGCACTTTGCAGTAGACACACTACTGAGACACACACACCTCGTACAGCACTTTGCAGTAGACACACTACTGAGACACACGCACCTCGTACAGCACTTTGCAGTAGACTCACTACTGAGACACACGCACCTCGTACAGCACTTTGCAGTAGACACACTACTGAGACACACACACCTCGTACAGCACTTTGCAGTAGACACACTACTGAGACACACGCACCTCGTACAGCACTTTGCAGTAGACTCACTACTGAGACACACGCACCTCGTACAGCACTTTGCAGTAGACACACTACTGAGACACACACACCTCGTACAGCACTTTGCAGTAGACACACTACTGAGACACACGCACCTCGTACAGCACTTTGCAGTAGACACACTACTGAGACACACACACCTCGTACAGCACTTTGCAGTAGACACACTACTGAGACACACACTTCATTCAGCACTTTGCAGTAGACTCACTACTGAGACACACACACCTCGTACAGCACTTTGCAGTAGACTCACTACTGAGACACACACACCTCGTACAGCACTTTGCAGTAGACTCACTACTGAGACACACACACCTCGTACAGCACTTTGCAGTAGACTCACTACTGAGACACACACACCTCGTACAGCCCTCTGTTGAAGGGGAAGAGACGCTTCAGCACAGCCAGGGCTGAATCCGTGCTGTCCAAGAAAGGCAGCCAGCACACAGTGAAGGTGATGGCCACCACCATGCCCAGCAGCAGCAACCGCAGCACCCTGCAAGAGTTGCCATGGTTACCCAACATCACACACTGCGAATGTGACATCAGAGCATCTGTGGGAAGCAGAGGCTGGTAATGGCAGCATTCACCTCAGCTAGGCTTCACTACCACAGTCTACAGCAGGCAAAATTTAACAGGAAAAGCACTCCTGTTGCACTACAACATCTTCTGCAGGTGTGGTTCATCCTACTCTTTGTCTTTATTCCACTACAGTCTCAATTCACAATATCAAAGAGAGAGAGCACTCTGAGAGCGCAAACCTCCGCCAAGGAAGCCACCAGTTCTCTTCCATGGCCTGCATAGTTAATTCAGGCAGGATGTTCTGCTAGCCAGGCCTGCTTCTTGTTAGTGGCTGCTCGAGGTCTCTGAGTGCACAACGCATACTACGATGCCATTAATAGTCTGACTTCATCAATTTCATGATTTGTGCTAAACTTTTATTTTTTGGTCTTAATCCAAAAAGAGATAACAAATAACGTCCAAATTTTGATGGATTCTTACTTAGGTGAAACCCTGACCTTTCATCAAATTTCATCAGGATCCATTGTAAACATTTTGAGTTATTTTGCTGAATAATAAATGGAGGGTAAAACATAAGTGGAGGAGATGAATATGTTCCGCATGATACAGGAATTGAGAGGTTACCACTTGACCAAACTCATCCTCCTTATTCATAATTCAATCAAGAAACTGTATACATGGAAAAATTCTAAAATGCATCACTTCAGTTACATGTTTCGAAACTAGGTTAAAAACTACACATGAGTGACAACCTATGAATACCTTGCGTCTATGTAATATTCTGTGCTGAATTTGACCAGCATTATTTCTACAGTCCCCCTCTGTGTGTTGGGGGTAATAACAGACCCACTGCATCTTCTGACATTTAGCCCAGATGTCAGCCATGCTGCAGTGGTCTTGTTATCATCACCCACATATTACACATAGTGAGACCTGTCAGCACTAATGCTGTGGATACAAATTCCCGACAACTGGAATATATACATTAACGCACGGTATTGTTCCCTTCCAGTTGTTCCTCATTTGTAACTTGGGTGGTAGGTTTTTTTTGTGTGTGAGGAACCTATTTTCGCACGGGGGGCTTATAGACGTTGTAGGTGATGGCAGGTATATGGTGATAGAATTTTTTCCATTTGTATACAGTGATGGGTCTTGATTGAATTAAATGAATAGAGGACGGATGAGTTTTTGGTCAGTTGTTTCCTCTCACAATTCCTGTTCACCTGGGCGGACTATTCATCTCCGAGTCCACTTTTATGGTTTAAAAAACACCTCCCATGTTATTATTCGGGGGGACAAATAACTGCATAAAATTGGTTTACAATGGTATCGCTTGATGGAGGAGAGGGCTTTGTATGATGGAGGTCGGGGGGGGGGAGGGGGGGTGGGGGGGGGGGGGGGGGGGGGGGGGTGGGGCGCCAAGTGCTATCCGAATAGGGGGTCTTGGGGGAAAGGGGGAGGGGGGGTCGTCGGGTTGGGGGATGTGAAGTATTAGTGGCATTTGAGGGTACTGTGAGGGGGGGGGGGATGGATCAATGCCCTAAGGAGTAGGGATGGCCCCCTACCTGGCCGCGGATTGTTTTATGTGCACAGTTATGTGTGCTTTGTTCCTGTTTTAAATTGTTTCCTGCTGTAGACCTCTGTCGGGGTGGGGGTATAGTACGACCATATGGGCGGGTGAGTGAAGTGCATGCCATGAACCGGGTGAGCACGTCGGGGGGGGTATCCTCTTCGCGACAGATGCTCTGATGTCCCACATTCGTCTATGCTGTGATGTTGTGTAACCGATGGCACCGGGGGTCTTAGGCAGGGGTGCTGGCAGGTGGGTGGCTAGCGGGGTTGAGATGGGGGGGGTAACCAGACGTAGCTGAGGGTGTTGGGGGAATGTGGATGCCCTGGCATCCGTTCACGTGTGTGCTGCGGCCTTTTCTTGACAGAAACTCATTGGGGGGATATACATGGGGGGGGGCCCGTGGGGCTTGTGGCAGGAGGCGTCTCCTGGGTCCCCTTAGGGCAAGGGGGGGGGAGGGGCTGTAACGGTGTGTGTTGTCTGCAGTAGTGAGCTACTTCTTAAACTATGTGTTGAGCAACAGTTGCTGTACTTTATTGGTGTGTTGTGTGTGCTCTTGAGTAGTGAGGGTCTACTGGGGGGGGGGGGTTAGCGAAAGTGCTGTAAGGTGCGGGTTTGGTCTCGGTAGTGAGTTCTACTGGCGAACGATTGCTGTAAACGAGGTGTGTGTTCTCAGTCGTGGAGTCCTCTGCAAGTGCTGGTATGAAGTGTGTGTCTCAGTGTGTGACTCTACTGCAAGTGCTGTCGAGGTGTGTGTGTGCCTCCGTAGTGTGTCTACTGCAAAGTGCTGTACTGGGTGCGTGTTCGTCGTAGTGTGTCTACTGCAAGGGGATGCTTGTATGGGGTGTGTGTGTCTCAGTAGGGGTGTCTACTCCAAGTGCTGTAGGTCGGAGGGGTGCGTCGTGTCTCAGTAGTGAGTCTAAGCTGCCAAAGTGCTGTACTAGTGCGGGGTGTCTCTATTGTGTCCCTATTGCAAGTGCTGTACAGTGTGTTGTCCTCATGTAGTGTTGTCTACTGTCACAGATACTGCTGTACGAGTGCGTGTGTCTCCGTAGTGGTCTACTGCAAGAGGTGCTGTACGAGGTGCGTGTTGTCTGCATAAGTGTGTCTGTTCATTACTGCAAATTGACTTTGTCGATGTGTGGTGTGTTCTCAGTAGTGTGTCTGGCCTGCAAAGTGCTAGTACAGTGTGGGTGTGTCTTCTTCCAACGATGAGTCTAACTGGCAGAGTCTGTGAGTCGAGGTGGCGTGTTGTCTCAGTAGTGTGTCTGCTGCAAAGTGCTGTATCGAGGTTTTGTGTCTCATTGAGTGGTGTTGTCTACTGCAACGTGCTGAATGAAGTGTTGTGTCTCTGTAATTGTTGTCTACTTGCAAAGTGCTGGCAGGAGTGTGTGTCGCAGTATAGTGTGACTGCAAAGTGCTTGTAACGAGGTTTGTGTGTCTCAGGTAGTCGTGGTTCCTACTAGCTGGCAAATTGCTGAATGGACGTGTGGTGTCGGCAGGTAGTGTGTCCCTGCAATTGCTGCCTGAGAGTGGGGGTGTCTCAGTAGCTGTGTCTACTGCACAGTGCTGAATGAAGTGATGGTGTTCTTCAGTAGTGTGTCCGCTGCAAAGTGGTGGTCTCCGTATTGTGTCGCTGTCTAAGTGCTGCTTGAAGTGCGTATACTCCGCTACAGTGTTGTCTACTGTACAGGAGTGGTGTGACTACCGTAGTGTGTTTTTTTTGCAAAGTGGTGTTCCTCAGTCATCGTTGTTTTTTTTTTGTAAGAGCCTTGGGTGTCTCAATATGTGTCTATGCATCAAGTCGTGCCAATGCATACTTGTGTTCAGTAAGAGTGTCTACTGTATCCAGTCGTGTCGCAGTGTAAGTGTATTCTGTAAAGTGGTGTCGTCAGTAGTTGTGGTTTTTACTTGCAATAGGTTGCTGTTATGACTGTGTTTCTCGTATTGTTGTCTACTAGTGTCAGAAGGACTGTATAAGGTATTTCCGCCTTGTAGTCTCCCTGTTGTAATTGGCATCCACGGGTATGTGTTCTACTGCAAAACCGTGATTCTCAGTAGTGTTTCTACTGGGTTTGCAGAAGATGCTATAATGAGATCATATGTAGAGCAGTTGTTTAGAGTTAATCTCTCTCTATATACAACACGTCTTGTGTCGGGTCCTCTACTGCACGTGGTGTCTCAGTAGTGTTGTCTACCGCAAAGTGCTGTAGAAGATGTGTGGTGTGGTCTCAGTGTTATGTGTCTACTGCCAAGGCTGTACAAAGTGTGTGTGTGTATATGTGCGTGGTGTGTGTGTGTGTGTGTGTTTAGGGTGTTTGTCGTAATGTGTTCCTACCAACCATGTCGGCAAATGGATGTCCTCTGTATTGTGTCTACTCGGCTAAGTGCTG
>JAWQFJ010030671.1:25000-67478 GCA_034096865.1 Theodoxus fluviatilis | reverse complement strand
TGAAGAAGTGCAATGTGGGGAGAAAGAGAGGATGCAGCGAGGGCATGAAAGAGAAAGATGGGCATAAAACGTGCTGTGTGGATGTGCAAAATTGCCATTGAGAAAATGATCAAATGGATACTGTATGGAATATCCGGATTCTGATGCAGGAAAGCCGTTGACCTCGCCACATTATTGGGTAGGTTGGGCAGGGATTTTGAATTCCAAGCTGTTGACATGGAAGCTGTTCATGGGGACTAAAGGAAGAGCACTGATCTTCCCCAATGTGATTACTGTTACAACTGTCTAGAGTCTCAGCTTCAGCTCATGAACCTTTTGGGGTTTTCCAAAAAGTATAAGTCATGGGTGCAAACCTTTCCCCATCCTAACTCTGAAATTTGTGCCAGTCTGTAAGTCCCAGGGATTGAAAAAGGCCAAAGGCTAAATGACATCTCAGTGCTCAATCAGAAGGGGTCACCTGTTTATGAACCATCTTGCAGGTGAATGCCACCAGTCGGATTCGATACTGGTGCAGCATCTGCCCCTACAACACCACGTGCAAAAACAACATCAGGAAGCACATGAAACCCCACCTGGTCCAGTCCAACTACCGTTGTGACCAGTGTAACTACAGCGCCACACGGCAGTACCTGCTCGAGCAGCACAAGACTTATCATGACTGTGAACCGCAAACTCCCATTGGACCTCAGGATGTTGTCTATGATCCTCAGGAGAATGAGAGTGAAGTCATGGACACACCTGATGAGGACGAAGAAGAAGAAGCGATGGATGAAGAAGTTGATGTGAGATTATTATCTTCTTCCCATTTGCTTCCTCATGGTCTCTCCATTGTCTGGGTGGAGGCATGCTTGTTTCTGCTTCACAAAGTACCTGATCATGTGCATGCCTTTCCCTTGCACTTGTGCACTCACTGTCAGATTGCCTAAACACAAGTCCTCTTTTTTTTCCTGCAGGTTTTTTGTTTCTGCTGCTTGCTGTGCTAGAACCAGCTAGACTTGAGCAGAAACTTTTGTTCATGCTTGGATTCATGTATAATGTCCCATGGTGAAGTTGTACTCCACCCTAGTTGCCATTATCATAAATCTAATTTCTTGTTCTGCAAAAAACTAAGAAAAGTAGCCTATAACAGGAGGTGAAGGCCTTAACAGGGATACCAGTCGAGGGCAGAGAAAGGTGCTACAGGGACTTCAGAGATACTTAATGTCCAGTAAAGGTGTGGGCCAGCCCTCCTGTTTTCCTACTCTAACTCATGTTCTACATGTGTGGACTCTTTGGGGAAAGAAACAACAAGCAACTGTGCCTCTGGGTCATCACATGGCTGCCAAATTTGGAAAAATGAGTTTGAGGAGGAGAATTGGAGAGGGAGCAACTGGGTTCTAGTAGACAGGTAGGTCTGCTTGGGAATGGCTTTTAGGGGGGGGGGGGGGGGGGGGAAAAGTGGTATGGGACATTTTGCATCTATGTCTGCCATGCTTCTACTTAAATGCAAAACTCCCTTGCTTAGGCCAACAAAAAAAGAGTTGTGGTGGCTTCTTTTTTTCTGCCGACTCAGAATTTTTTTTTTAATCATGAAAAAAACAAAGAAAAGAAAACAATTAACAGTAAACAATGAACTGCATGCTGTCCTATCTTCAGCTCTCAGTGAATCCACTATTTAATTTTTTTTTAAAGTTTTCACAGTGAAAGAAAGTTTGGTTTTCACTCAGTCTGGCCTCTTCTAAAAAGAAATACAGGGAAAAAGTTCTGACTGACCTACCGACCTTTTTCCCCCCCCCCCCCCCCCCCCCCCCCCCCCCCTGCCATGTTACCGTATCCACAACTTTTAAAATTTTGTTGGTCTTATTAATCCTTTTGTGAGAATTCTGTTGCCACTTTTTGGGGTGGCTTTGGAGTTGCTATGCTGCAATTGCCTGCTTGTGCTGCTTCACTTGCTTCCTCACGTCGGAGTGGTGCAGCTACTGCTGCAGTGGGGCGTGCATGGTTTATGGCTTACAAGTTGCTTGCATGACGCTTTCTTGCTGGATGGTTTTGCCCGCCTCTGTTTTTCCTTGGTTGCCTCTGTGCCATCTTCACTTCACTGTGCTTTCCATGTTGGGGGCTGCGGAGAGATGACTAAAAGGTTTGTCTTCATCAGTTGTTGTAATTTCCTGGCATCTTGCTGTAAGTAGAAGTGCATAGCAGAGTTGCCGCAGTGTGTCTCAGTTCAGTTCTAGTCACCTTTCACATCCACACTTGATTCGAATTGATGAGAATTACCTTTGCAGTTCACTGCATTTGTATCTATCCAATTCTGTTATTTCCCTAGTGACCATTTACTGGTGTATTCCTGATCTGACACATCAACATGTACAAAATCTCTGTTATGGATTACTTAAAATGCCAATATGTCCATGCATGTCTACGATAGGATTTGAGAGGGACCTAGTAGTTGACTGTTTGCTCCCATTTCAGGGCACCATTGGTCCATTCGGTGAAAAACAGTTCCGTGCCCACAAGTGTCTGGATTGCCCCTTCTCCTCCAACTCCAGTTCAGAATTCAGGAAACACTGCAGCCTCCATAATGCCAATAACACGTAAGTTCTCCTCCCCTTCACGTCTCCAACACGTGAGTGTCCATGTCACAACAAAAATGTGTGTCCCTGCAAAAAGCCTTTGTAGATAAAAATAAATCTTGGGAAAACCTCAATCAGTTCAATTTGATTTTGCTAACAAGTAACATCTATTTATATCAACAAGGTGTTTTTTTCCTAACCACACCATACATTTTTTGGTCAGGACATCCATGCTGTGTGGTGTCCATGCTGTGCATGCATCCTCATGGAATGCTTGCAAGATGCACATGCATGCAAGACATGAGCATGTGGTATGAATTTCTCATGCATGCCCATGGTAGCATCCCAGCAACTTGCATGGTAATGTAAGTGCTCATGTCCCGAGACCTGCAGTGTTTTTGCCTTTGTTCAGAATGAACAGCATGCATGCTCCTACTGAATTCAGTAAACTGGAATAGACATCCCCTAAAATTGTAGTTGCACACATTTTGTCATCATTTTCATTATCGTTGTTGTCGTTGTTGTTGTCATTGTTGTTTTCGTTGTCAATGTTCTCACAACTGGCACCAGCATGACACATGAGCATTGCTTGTAGTTAGTATGCATTGCTGTTGTGATTACAGTTACAAGTGTGACTACTGCTCCTATGGTGTGGAGCGCATGAACCTTCTGACCCAGCACCGCAGGCTCCATGCGGATGAGCCAGGTTTCGTCTCTGGATCTCCTTCCTTGGAAAGCAAGTCTTCTGCCCAGATTGTTGGTACCAAGTCCAAGCTGTCCAGCAGCCCTCAGGGCCACACAGGTAGGAGGCCCTTCACTCGTGCCAGGCATCAGTTTTGGCATCCTGGGCATCTTGTGTAGTGTAGTAATGTCCCCTCTAGTGCTGGCTGTGCACTGCTCTCTGCCTCTCTGTTGTGGCATGCTGCCCATGGTTTGTATGTACTCAAAGTCTTGTTGTTGCTGTGCACACATTGCACATTTTTCCAACTCTGCTTAATGTATAGTCTTCACATATACATACACATATACACATACGCTTGTGCACAGACATACACGCATGCAAACACGCACACATGTATGCACACACACTCGCTCACAAACACACACATATTGCACATTTTTCCAACTCTGCTTAATTCATGCAATCTTGCACATGCACATACACATGTGCGCACACACACATTCAAACACACACACACACATGCATGTGCACACACAAGCACATGCACACACACACACATTCAAACACAGACACACACACACACACATGCATGTGCACACACATGCACATGCACAAACACATACACAGAAGAAACTTTAATGCACCATCCTCACACATCTATCCATCTTGACCAAATTCGTGCATTCCCCTGCAGCTGCTGGTGAAGATGAGGAATTGCTGCGATGCCAGCTCTGCCCCTTCTCCACGGACATTCCTGCTGCCATGGAACAGCACAGCAGCCAGCACGGCAGTCACCGGGAGTTCACCTGCGACTTCTGTGATTGGAGTGACAAGTCTGTGGCTGCAGTGATGAGCCACCGCTTTGTGCACCATCAGGAGCCCTCCTTCAAGGCCAGCCCAGATGCCCGCATCTTCTTGAACAAGCAGATGGAGGTTGATGAACCTCAGGTGAGAGAGAGAGAGAGAGAGAGAGAGAGAGAGAGAGAGAGAGAGAGAGAGAGAGAGAGAGAGAGAGAGAGAGAGAGAGAGAGAGAGAGAGAGAGAGAGAGAGAGAGTGTATGTGTGTGTGTTTGTGTGTTTTCACAGTATGTCTCAAAAGACATCCAGTGTTTGCACGATACTGCAAAGGTAGCATCTCTGGGTATGGTGGATGAGGGGTAGATTGTCCACCCTGGCAGGTTGGGGAGAAACCCACCCCTATGAGATGGCATATTGTGCTGCTTGGAGCTGCCCCTTGTCAAGTTACGGGAGCAAATCCCACAAAGCTCCATGACCACCAGTACCAGCTGATGAGGGAGGCAACTGGGAATTCCATTGGGGTGGGGGTTGGGTGGGGATGGCTGGGGGGTTGCCCATGTCTTCTTACTCATGGAGTTATATTTCTGAATATGAGACAGGTATGTGAACACTGTTATTGAGTGATAAAGTTGTGTTAAAATATGAGAGCTCTTTTTTCTTTGTTTTGTTATAGTCTGCAGAGATATTTTATCTAAGCAGAGGTCATGACCAGAACTCTGATTTATCAAACCTCTACCATATTCCGCTCATTCAAGATAACATGCATCCTGGTTTCATATGCCAACAGGAGTCGCCGTCCCCAGCTGCCAAAGAGCAAGCCAAGCCTCCTGTGCCTGACCCCAAAGAGTTTGCTCCAGCACTGCCCAAGAAGACACCAAGTGGAGCATACCGCTGCCCCATCTGCTCCTTCAGCACATATGACCGTGCACAATACGACTTGCACTACAGGCTGCACAGCTCCAGGAACCTGAAGAACCGGGAGAGCCGCAAGCGCTATCGCTGCAACCTGTGTCCATACACCACCCTCTCCCTGTCCCTTGTCATCCACCACAAGGAGAGGCACAAAAGGTCCAGGGTGCCGGCTTCCAGTCCCCCCAGGCAGGAGGCTGCCAGCCAAGATGTCCAGCTCGACAATAAGGACCCCATCAAGGCCGAGGCTGCTGCCAGCTTCCCTTGCAAGGTCTGCCCCTTCAGCGCTGGCTCTGAGGATGAGCTGCAGGGACACAAGGAGGGCCACGAGAAGGAGGGTCCAGTCAGATGCATGATGTGCAAGTTCTTCGCCAAAGAAGAAGATGCCATGGTGGACCATATCCGTGCGAGCCACCACCAAGAACTGGACCGGGAGGTTGTCCTCAAGCTTCTGCAGGCAAGCATGGGCAGGAACGGGCTGAGCAAGATGGAAGTGGAAACTAACAACAACAACCCCAGCACCAAGCTTCCTGTGATTGAAAAGGAGAACACACTTTTGGAGAAGGAGCTGGTGGAAGAGCGGAAGGAGATCAAGGCGGAGGAGAGCAAAGAAGTTTCCACCACAGTAGAGGGGAAGGTGATGCGTGTGTACTTGTGCCGTGTTTGTGACATGGACTTCCCTGACAAGGCACAGCTGAAGGAGCATGAGGAGGCGCATGACATGGAGTGCCAGTGAGGCCTTGGGCCTTTCCCCTGAGTAAGGGTCTGGGTACTGCGCAGGCACTCCTGTGAAGTGGCTTCCCCAATATGCCATGGACTTAAAAACCAGCAGTCTTTCAAAGACTTGTTATCATCTTCATTTCCATTCCTCAGGTAGAATTACTTGTAGAAGGTGGTGGTGTTTCATCGACTGTGTGGTGCTGATAGTGTTGTTTAGGCTTTGTATATAGTTAGCTGTGTGTAGCTCCTGTCTCCTGTGACGAACCAGGAGTCTGGGAGTAGGTAGCAACAATGGACTTGCTGTCCCCCTGTGGGTGGGGGGTTAATAGAGAAGAGATCCACCATGCCTCCCTACTCCATTTGTGAAAGGCAAAGGACCAGGGAGTAGGAGGTGTGGCTTGTTAATGCTCCATGGACACCTGCAGTTCCGGTGTGGAGTGGCTTTACTGAAGTCTGAGAGGCAGTGGTGTCTCATGAGTGAATAGGAAAACACTGTGGACGTAGATGGGGATGTTTGTGTGCCTAGAGGACTTTCTGTGACTAGAGAGCCTAGACTTAGTGTACAGCTGAGAGAGTTTGAAGTGTGCTAACAAAGCCCACAGTATGTCTGACTGAGTTGTAGTAGTGTGTCTTGAGATCTTTTAATTTCCCCGAAAAGAAAGCCTGAGTTTTACTTCCTTTCCTTTGTTAATGAGAACTGAAGGCTATTCTGCGGAAATTTAAAGACCTCGTGTGTGGCTGAGTATGTTTTAAAGCTTGTCAGAGTCTTCATCCTCTCTGATGGACAGTGAGCCTCTGAAGCTGTATGGACTTGGGTGGAAGTGTTGAGATGGCAGTGGGAGGGAAAGATGACATTCAAGTCATAGCTCAAGAAACACAAGAAGCCATGTGGTGAAGTGGATAGACTTAGACCCCTGGCTTTGCTGTGTGGGAAGCAGTTTTTGTCAGGCAGCTCTGCCTTGCTCTCACTGGAAAAGACTCTTTATGAGGCAACCTGCAAGGAGGTGGACCAGGGGCCTTCTCCAGACGTCCATCTTCATCACCTGTGACTTCTCAAAGACTTGGACTAGAAGTCTCTACTCAAGTCACTCATCTTAAGCAACTTCAACATTCCAAGCACTGAGACCAGACATCATTCCAAGACTTTTGTCTTCAGAAACTTCATAGCATTCCTCAAGAAGCACCCTGGGCAGCTTGGGTCTGACTGTGATTTTGAGAGCATTGTGTAGAGCTTGTGTGTCTAAGAAGGTCTTGAGCTTTTGATAAAGACTCACGTCTGGTGACGGTCAATGAGCAAATGATGGCAACATGTAATGAGGGAGAAGCACAGGTGTGGCCAGAGGTCTCTAGAGAACCCGACCCATGGCATCTTCACTGAACCAGAATTAAAGGCGCAATTCTGGAACAGTGCAAAGATCTCATGTGGCCAAGAAATTTGTGAACACTCAGAGACTCATCTTCAGAGATATCAATGAGCCAATCAAGGATTTGTGAAATGGAGCAGGTGTGTATTTGGTCTAACAATTTCCTTGCAAAGGGACTCATGTTCTGAGGATGTTTCAAGTGAGCAACCTGTGCATGGACCTCTGGTATGTCTGAGAATGTTTTAATCGTCCTAATAGGCTCTCATCTATTATGGTGGATAAGGAACCAATTTTGGATTGGAAAAAGCCTTTAATTTGAGGTCTTGATAATTCTCTGAAGATGGCATGGATTTTGCCAGTGGGTTGAGTGACTGACTTCCCCAAGAGCCCTTGTTCATTTCCACTTGAGCACTTAAAGAGACTTTCACCTCCTGTGATGCACAATGAACAATTACAGACACTTGACAGATGCTGCATCCTGAGGTCTTGAGAATTCTGTGCATGAATTCTAGGTATTCATTGTCAACGAGAACCGGAGAACACTTTGTGCTAGTGCCTCAAGCTTACTTGTATGGCTGGGAATATTTTGTACCCTTTATGACCGTCATCTAGAGATGGACACTGAGGAAACCAGGTTATGCATTGGATTAGGTGCATGTCTTCCTAGAGACGTCTATGAATGAGGGGCACTCATGCCACATACTGCTTTTATCAGTGAGTGAGAAATGTGAAGGTTATGACTTCCATGAGAAGGAAATAAATCATTGCAAATAATTACCTTTTTGAAGATTTGTTAAGATTTTTCCTTCACAAGATGTGCACACACAGGGACCAAATCTTTCCCGAGCCCCACAGTAGTAATGAAACCTAGATCTTTTTGGGCCAAGAAAGCAAGAAATTGTCTACTCTTATTTAATTTATCTTATTAATTTCATCCATTGCTGGAAATGTAAAGCACCATAACCTGAGAAATGCATTTGACTATGCACATTTGGAAATCAAGACTTAATAGAGCCTTGTACTTGCCCTTACTTTAATCAGGTTTTTGTGCTTTTGAAGTCACTGGCCATACACAGCCTACAGAGCTTGATAAGCTGTAAAACATGGGAGAGAGCTCATTGTCCTTGTGAGGTCTGAAATGGAGAACATGGCCCTCTGCCCATTCAAATAAGCTGCTGTAGATTATTTGTGCTTTGGGCACAATGCAACTCGGTCTACGGTGAAGGTAAAAAACAAAACCAGGAAACTACATAGTTCAGCTGTAATCAGTTCTTGGTATATATTGCTCCGTGGGCAGGGAAATTTGCTTGCTCTTGTGCACCGCTCTTGTCAAAAGTATGCCTCCCAAACAGGGAAGAGAGTTTAAATTTCCTGGGATGTACATGATGTACACTAATGCTTTCCTCACATAGAGGCATCTTTCATTCTCTTCCAGCTAATGTTGCATGAATTGGACCCCCTGTTTGGCCCTTTTTTCTCTGACTGAAATGATGACACCAAGCAACATACTCACAGTATAGTACAAGAACTTTTTCGTAGGAAAGGGCCACTGGATTTCCATAGCCACAGTGAACTTTCCGTAGGACAAGCAGGATGTGTGCGTTGTGCCTTGCAGCCGTTTCAAGACTTGAAACCAAGTCCCTGTAACACTGACTGCTGCCTAAGACCGCTTGCTTTTTCAGAGAACTTTCTGAGAGATATATTCAGAGACTTGTATTTTGAGAGTTTTGTCTAGTCAGAGAGATTACTGTGGCCTCAGCTCTTTTGAGCTTCCACAAACAGTTATGGGCTTCCCTGGAGAGATGAAACTTGGTGTTCTGATGTTGGAGGCCTTTGGACCTTCTCAAGTGGAAGACTGTCCTGAAAGGGATGAATGTCCAGACCAGACCCTCGCTATGGCATGGAGGCTCTCCTGTCTAGCAACCCCTTTGATGCCATGAACCCAAACCAGGAGCCTTCCCTAGACTTATGATCAGCGACTTCACTATATTTCTCAGGTAAAATTCCTTGTAGCAGTTGGCCATGGTTCATCTGCTGTGTGGTGCTGGTGGAACTCCCAAGGCTCAGTGCAAAGCTGAGGTTTTGAAAAGACTTGGAAAGACTAGTCTTTCTTGGTTAACAAAGAATCAAGATGCAACAATTAGCCATAATGAAACTGGCTACTCCCTGGGGGTAGGGAGTAAGAATAGACTCGTAAGAGGCAAGGAATTAGGGAGGTGATGCATCTAAATATTAAGTATCACTTGCTTATACTCTTCACATTCGATGTATCACTGTGGGTGTTGGCTCAAGCTATCTATGAAGTGCTCACTGAAATATCTACAGAGCAACAGTGCCTTGGAAACACCCAGGTGTTTTCAGCGCCAGAAACAGCAATATTTCTTGCTCTTAGTGAGTAGACCTACACGGATAGACAATGTGAATGGTACAGGCAGCACCTGTAGTATTGGGCTGCAAGGAGTGGGCTGTTCATGGGTTTAACCCTATTTTCTGTATGGAACTTATTATTCTCCATGTATGAATTGATGCAGCACTATTATTCTCCATGTATGGATTGATACAGCACTAATCATTTGAAAAGTGCAGGTGGTTGGGTCTTCATCTTCCATATATACGTGTATTCCTCTGATGGCATTTCCTCTGTGTGTAGAACTAGGTCTTCTGATGTATTAATCATAACTAACAATTGTAGTAGTTATAATTACAACACCCCGTAACTCCCCCCCTCATCCCTCAAGAAAGAAAAAAAAAGAAAAAGAAATTCCATATTTCTTTTTACTGCTGTTATTTCTTCTTCACATGGACAGACTTGAGAATCTGGGCAGCTGGCACCTGTTAGTGGCCTTCGTCGATCGGTTTTTCAAGATTCATGCATAGATGCAAAGGCTTATAATAATTGTATATGAAAAATCTTAATCAGTTTGCTCGAATTGACCATCAATCGATGCAAGTGACACCAACGAATGCAGAAATCAGGCTCTTATACTGATGGGTGATGCAAAGGACACCCATGAATATGGAAATAAGGCTCTTTTACAGATGGGCGATGTGGCAATCAACCAATCAGATGCCTGCTACGGAGCAGGTTTGTTGTGTATGCCTAGGTTTAGAAGTCTAATCCATGCAATTAATTGTATGTTTTCTACTTTTTTTGGTGGGGGGTTCTCCATCTGTGTGTGTGTATAGAAGAAGCTCTTGTATAATTGGTCTCATCATTGTTTGCTTCTAAAGTGGGTTTGGTATATCTTACATTGCGTTTTTTGCTGATGTGTCCTTTTCGTAAGGAACATAAACTTGTCTTTGTGTTAATCCTGTCACTCCATTGCCTTTTTTCATAATCCAAGCATATCAGTACCATGGTCATAATATCAAAATATTTGTCTTGCTTTATGGTAATGTTTTTGTATCCTCACGTATGTGAGCTTGAAAGGGTTTGAATAGTATGTAGACATGCACATTGTATTTTCAGAATTTGGGTTTTCAAACACAAACACACACACACACACACACACACACACACACACACACAAACACACACACACACACACACACACACACACACACACACACACACACGCAAACACACACACACACACACAGACACACACAAACACACACACACACGCACACGCACACACACACACACACACACACACACTCACCAGTTTAACAGGTAAAGGAGATGCTATTTATGTGGGTATGAGGATATTGTCAAAAGCTCAGTAGCACAGTAGTCCTTCTATAATTACCAAATGTAAACAAGTGTTCATTATTCTTAGACCACTCTAAAGAAATGTCAAAACGAAACTCAAAGCAATCGTGCAGTGAACATTATGACATTTTTTTGGCCAGAATGTAATACTGTCACAAATACAATGTAACTTGAGCATTTTAGGCCTATTTGAAACCTTTTTGGGGGTAAGTAAATACTTTTTAATTGATTTGATAATCATTAATGACAAAGTGCCTTTTATTGTATTTTGAGTGTGCAACATCATATACTTTTGTTAATACAAGTGGGAAAATGTCATATCTGGCAGAAAAAGGGAAAAGCTTATATCTGACAGATCAAACTTAAGAAAGTATTTTAAAAACTGGGTAGCCTAATAATTTTTCCACGGCTGTATCATACACAGGAGAAAATCAGTAAAATGAATTGCAAGTCAGTCAATGGGAGTAAAAAACAATATATGTACACGACATGACAAACTATTGCTCACTACAATGTCATCAACATGAAAACCCGAACACTGGAATTGAATGCATCGATGATATGAATTCCATGGTAGTTGGTATGCTCATTTCCTCCGCCAAAGAAGTTTTTTTCCCACTGTTTATTCATCAGTTTATTTGGCAAAATTTCTCCAAAGTTCACAACAGATTCTTAAAAAATTTGGTGCAAAGTTGGTTTTCACCCCAAAAATAATACATTAAATGTTGGATTTTATTTGCGACTTAGTTTGGGAATTCAAAGCATAATGAGAAATGTTATCACACATCGCAAAGTTGATAACGACAGACTATTGACATTGCTGTTGTATTGCATTCTGCACTCGGAGACTGCTAACAGGCGCTGAAAGAAAGTAGACTTCGTCACGTCAGGCCTGGCTAGGAGAACATCCTGCCTGAATTATACAGACCCCGGAAGATAAATTGTGGCTTCCTTGGCAGAGGTTTGCAGTCTCGGAGTGCTCCGTAGTTGTTAGTATTGGTCTTAATGGCATCCTCGTTATCGTGTACTTGAATGTATATCCTACTTAGCTTGGGCTCTGTGAATGTTGACCTGTGAGAAATGGAAAGAGGGAGCCGGGGGACTGGACCGCTAGTGGACGGTGATGCCGCTTCCCAACAGTGCTTCTTTATTCATTCCTGCAGAGTTGATATACTGAGGAAGGGTGGATTTTTCAGTGGAGATTTCATTGAATGCATTGATCTTGAATTGAATGC
Source organism: Theodoxus fluviatilis (assembly GCA_034096865.1). Classification (NCBI taxonomy): domain Eukaryota; kingdom Metazoa; phylum Mollusca; class Gastropoda; order Cycloneritida; family Neritidae; genus Theodoxus; species Theodoxus fluviatilis. Next base: position 55,506 of record JAWQFJ010030671.1, on the reverse strand, counting down.
TTGAATCCATATCAATGTATGCAGCTATATGTATTCAATTGTGTGGGGAGATCATTGGGTAGATGAAGAATTTCGGCAATAATGGACAAGACTTGTTGCATTTTTTGCGAGTGCAAATGTCGGTGCTAGATATGTTTCAGAACATGATGCCCATAGTCACTGCGTACTGCCATTGCAATATATATACACCCACTTGTACAATGGTGCAATTTGCATAGTTTTTATTGAATATTTAGGGGGATATTTTTTTCTGATTTAATGTTGACTCCATGTGCCTTGGAGAGCTCATAGACCCAGAGCTGTTTGTATTGCCTTCATAATGGAATGTATGGTTTAAACGTGGCTATGATTGATGGCCATTTTCTTTGAAAAAGCCTGCAAAGTTGCTGCAATAATGAATGTGGGTGAAGGTGAATGTTGTTGAAAATATTGCATTGAATGAATGTATCTACTTTTTACATTCTAAATGGTCTTCCATATATCATTCCACTGTAAACCTTAAGCGTTTCAAAGATAGCTATGCATTCCAGCCAATACATTCCATGCAGCAAATTGTAAGATCTATACCTGCATTATTGTCACCATTCCCTTCAGTCTTCCATTCGAAAACTGCAAACGTTTTTACTTGAAAATGATACATTCCAAAATCGGCATTGCATTTATTGACCCTTTACATAAATGGTCATCTCATTGTTTATTTACAAAATCATTTGAAGACAAATCTTTATCATTCCCACACAATCATTGCAAGAGAACTTGCACCATCTTGCTGTCTGCTGTGGACACCAATGTGGACGTTCCAATGCAGAATTTCTACACCGACATTGTCAATGTATTTTTTGATCTCCAGATGTGTTCTTCCTCACAGAGAGAGCTGGCATAATTTGCCAGAAGGCAGCTTTTGGTTGAGGAAATACCAATACCAGTGTTTGGGCCTCTGCACTGGCAATTTCTTCCTATTTTTTGTATTGTGTGTATCCTTTCTTTTATATGTTTCCCAATAAACCATTATAATCATTACTGAATGTTTTGTGTTGATGTGGTTGCTATGCAGTCTGGGCGAATGAGAACAGTCTGAAAAGGGTGTGTGTGTGTGTGTGTGTTTACCCTCCAAGGAGTAAAACGGGTACCTGTGAGGACTGAGTTGAAAGATTGTGAGAGATAACTTTGGTGCATTCATCTGCAGCCTGGTTGCATGCCCCCCTAGGGAATTGAGATGGTGTTGGAGTGATAATAAGAAGTAGCCCAATGACCAGGGGGAGGGGGGGGGGGGGGGGTTAAATGGGTACAGGTGGAGCATCCATCAATGTGTGAAAAAGTCGCAATATAAAGAAGACCACCTTTACCTTTACCAAAAATGAAATGAGAGCATGGTTGAAGGAAGTGGAACACAACGTAACATGAGAATGTACTGTAAGATAATGTGGTCTCCCTGTCGACCTCTAAAGCAGGGCTTTTTCAGCAGGTCCATGGTTGGGTTGTTTCGAAGTCTGGGCGCACTGGCTACACGAGCTGATGTACTTGATAGAGAAGCTGATGTACTTGATAGAGAAGCTGATGTACTTGATAGAGAAGCTGCAAAACGTTGTGGAAGCTACCTCCCTTGCGTTTGGAGGACACACACGTCGCTTTGATGGGCTTGGTGTCCTCTGCAGTCTGGTTTTCCTGCTACCTCCCGGTGGCACGTAAGTGCTGCTTGCGGCCGGTTGTGCGAGTGCTACTGGAGTGCTACTGGAGCAGGCCCCAAAAGCACAAAGACCGCAGTAATGCAGATGATGAGGGAGGTGTCGGGGCAGCACAGGCTGTATGCGCTTTTTGACTCACATGCGAAGCAAAAGTGAGTCTATGTACTCACCCGTGTCGTCCGTCCAGGCGTCCGGGCGTCCGTGAAAAACTTTAACGTTGGATTTATCTCAGAGACTATTAAGTCTATCAACACCCAATTTGGCATGATGGTGTATGATGACAAGGCCTCAAAAAACATACATAGTGACTTGTCCTTGCTTCAAGGTCAAGGTCGCAGGGCCATAAATGTTGTCTAAAAAACAGTCATTTTTCACATTTTCTCAATTTTCTCTGAAGTTTTTGAGATTGGATACCTGACCTATATATGGTATATAGGGCAAAGTAAGCCCTATCTTTTGATACCAGTTTGGTTGACCTTGCTTCAAGGTCAAGGTCACAGGAGCTCTTCAAAGTTGGATTGTATACATATTTTGAAGTGACCTTGACCCTGAACTATGGAAGATAACTGTTTCAAACTTAATAATTATGTGGGGCACATGTTATACTTTCATCATGAGACACATTTGGTCACATATCATCAAGGTCAAGGTCACTTTGACCCTTATGAAATGTGACCAAAATGGGGTAGTGCACTGAAGGTCAAGGTCATTTAAAGGTCAAGGTCAAGCATGTGAGTCGTATGGGCTTTGCCCTTCTTGTTAATGTATTGTAATGAAATGTGACATTAACTGTACTAAATCTGATTTTGAAAAGTAGAGATTGGATGCGCTTTATAATGTATTGTAATGAAATGTGACATTAACTGTACTAAATCTGATTTTGAAAAGTAGAGATTGGTATATGTACATTAAAAAGACACATAAATATACACAACTGTGATACATGTATATTTACTCGAGCACCTGCATGCACACTATTGATTGATCACACCTGTGCAGGGACTCCGCAAGCACCAGTACTCCACAATGCATAATCGTTTGTATATGAATGATGCATCTGCAAATTGTGGACAAACTGAAATTATTTTCAGAATTAGCCCAATCACAGAAGCAAACATGTTTGAAAAAGGATTACTAAGCGGCATTTCTGACATGAGGTTACAATTCGCTCCCGTGTGTTCTAAACCACCTCTCCTTGACTCATACCGCAATCTATTTACCCTGTCCAGAGATACTATATAGTGTCTCTGCTCTGTTGAGGTACCCAGTGAGCAATCAGTGTGTGTTTCGCATGGTGTGCATCCCGGACGGAACATTCGCTGGGAGCTGTCATCTAAACCCCGGCTGCTTCCTGTCGCGTTTCCTTCCTCTGAGTAAAGCCGTCGTACGCAAGTCGATTTCACACGTTCCTCAGTGACGCTGTCCACAGGACACAAATATCTCCCAATCGCAGATGTCCTTGCTCCACTAATGCGAACCGCGATTGGCTGCCACAATGACACGCTGAGAGCGTCGGTGTGGAACGCGTGGAATCGCCTCGTGTGCGACGGGCTTTAATGACCTCAGTTTAGTGGTCTAGCGACACTCTCCAGTCCGAGTTGTTTGGCGATCCCTTCACGCTGCTGAGTTTGAGAAATTCATCAGTGGGTTACTAACCGACTTCAGTGCTTAGCTCATCATCTCTTCTGTGAGTGAGAACCGGTGTTTTACACGCAAATTTTCCTCTGCATTTCTTTTACTTAAACAGGTAGCCTAACGGCAAAAGCAGTTTCTGTCGTTCTAGGAGTCCCTTCTTTCATCCCTCATTTATTTCTTTCTTTCTTTCTGAATAGCACGGTGAGACAATGAGCCGTGTTAAATATTCATCAACGTCAGGATCCCACTTCAACACTATATACCAGTTGGGAGCAGTATTAAAAATCGCATATAGGCCTATGTTGGAGCGCGGTCTTTGCAACCATCTATGATCCAGTACGAGTAACCGATTCACAAACAAGACTTCTCAACACCTGAAAAGAACTGAGTACCTCGCTCCTGCAATCCACCAAGTAGAATGCCATTCAACTCAATGTGATGCGAGGTCCAGTAAGACCTATTAGTAGCATATATTATAACTCAACAGTAAATGAGGTTGACGCCACCAGGCCAGCGGCCGAAGGGTGGTGCCTCTTTAATCCCCTTTGCAAAACGAAATACCTCACGCTGGGCAGGGCTGGGCTGGGCCTGGCTTCCGCGGCGGAGAGGAACAGGCGAGGAAGATTAAACCTGCCGATTCAGGATCCGTTCCAGCTGATTGGCTGAGGGGGACCGTTTCAGTGTGTCGCGCGAAAGTAACCGTGAGTTCTGGCATCGGTGAAGGTCAGGGCTTGCCCCGAGGCGAAAGCCTTAACACAGCTAACAGGGCTAATGGACGGCATGGGGGAAAGTGACACGGTAGAATCTCCACTGACGCACCCTCTGGCAAATGGAGCCCACCAAACTAAGCTCCCCACATCAGTTAACTTGAAAAGTGGGACCTGTCTTCCTCATCTGCCTGCACCGGGTGTGAGGACGGGGGAACCCCAGAGCACAGCACGACCAGTTGCCCGTAAGGCAAACGAGAAGGAATCTATACAACCCCTTCCGTCTGCATTTGTCAAGGAAGGCGAGCGACAGTTGGGGCTATCAGACACGGCCCAGGTGGACCCAAGGGCGGACTTGAAGGGGTGGCCACAACCTCATCAAAGCATCCAATGAAGCATCATGCTGACTGAGCAACGACCAGATGTCGTCATTTGGTCGGTGAAGTGCAAAGCCATTTTCCTCGCCAAGTTGACAGTCCCTTGGGAAAGGAACATTACCTGGGCATGTGAGCTAAAACAGGAACTTGGCCTGAAGAAGGAGTGTCCCTCCGAAAGCTTGCCAACTCTCTGCGCCCTTCAACGCCGGGCTCGACGCCATTGCCATCCAACAGCGGACTCGCTGCGCGCCACGACACCGGGCTCGACGCCATCGCCACGTAGCGCCAGGACACACGCTCCGCTTACAAGTGCCGTCAGCCCTCCCACAAACGGCCCTTTTCAGGGCCTCTATTTCTCTCGAGAGAATACAATTAGTCAGACTCCGGTCGTGCTTTTTCTTTTTCTTTGTCGCAGTCTAATACTAATAGTCTGACACCAGCTCATCACCTCTTCGGTTAAAGCAGACAAGATACGCTACCCTGGCCAGTTCCACAGACGAGGATGGAATTGTCGGACATTGCCAGTAGAGGTTGGATGTAGGAGGTTTGTCCACTTGCTCCGTCAGAAAGTTTCTCAGAGGACTAGGGGCTGGGTCTTTAGAGGTGGCCAGGTTGGATAGAGAGTTCCAGGCTGTCGCATTGACCGTATCCCTGTGGATTTGGCGAGATTATCGTTATATGTCAATGTCCTACTAAAGCCCTGATGCTCCCCGGTGGCCCAATTGGCAGTTTGGGGCAGCCCCTGGCTGAGCTACTGGAGTAGACGATGTGCGCGGTGGGGGTGCTGTGAGAGGTTTATTGTCCTTCCGGTCTTGCGCCCTGTGCAAGGCTTCTGTCCCCGACATTGTTACGCTCGCGGGATTAATGAGAAACACGCCGATACATTCGCGCAACATCGTCTGTATTTACATGTTGCACTGTGGTCTGGTTACCTCCCTTGATCTGCTCACATCCACATCCGCTTGAGGGCGCTGCTTTTCACACGCGGCTTAGGACAGAGAACAACCGGAGCCGGCTCCGGGGGAGCCGGCCGCTCTCAGCCAATCACGAGCCTTGAAAATAGACGCCGCCACGTGACCCAGATTTTGCCTCCAGCTCGCACTCAGCTGCGCAAATGCCAATAAACGTCGTTTAGCTTAAGATTACACCCGAATCACGCGCACCGTTAAGGTGCATGGAGTACAGTACCGCCGAGCAAGACGTTTGTCACAAAACGCAGATACATTAATGCGGCCGGATCTTAGCATAACTCCCCAGGGCGTGGAGCCGGCTCCCCCGGAGCCGGCTCCGGTTGTTCTCTGTGCTAAGCCGCTTCCCTGCTTTTCAAGCGTCATCACTTTTCGTATAGGGAAAGCCTCGAATGCACCTTCTTTGTGTAACGTACGTTCTTTGGTTGAGGTCAGAAGCCGTACGCAGGGCGCAAGACCGGAAGGACAATTAACCTCTCACAGCATCGCCATCATCGGCGGCCGTTTATTTGTCGTCATCGCGTGCAGTTTTCACGTGGCAGCAGATTATTAAACAAGCTGACTCGTGTTGGAAAATAAAGATTAACAGAAGAGGTGACAGCACCCCACTTGGAAGAGTCTGTCAGTCGTAAGCATAACACGTTTCCTTTCTTGATCATTTTCCCCCATGCATTTATTTAAGAAGTTGCATCATTGCATTCCCATTTTACACATGGACATAGAACAAATGACCACTCTATTTCGTGGTAATTCAATGAGGGAAAACTGGGGAGGATGCGAGATAGAAAGAAGTTTACAAGACAGGAGGCTGTGTTTTCTCGGATTTTAACAATGTTGAAAACTTTTTTAAACACACAAACTGATAATGATATGGCTCCCCAGAATACAGTACTGAAAATTCACTAGGTACAATCACACGCGCGCGCGCGCACACACACACATAGAGTGGGTGGCTGTGTGTGTGAGAGAGAGAGAGAGAGAGAGAGAGAGAGAGAGAGAGAGAGAGAGAGAGAGAGAGAGAGAGAGAGAGAGAGAGAGAGAGAGAGAGAGAGAGAGAAAGAGAGAGAGCAGTTCACCATGTTTACTTTAACGGAAAAACCATCGAGCTCAGTGGAAACCCCAAGATGGAGGGTCGATCATGATGGTAGACCAGTCACTTCCTGTGCAGCCGCTCAGCTCCTCCTGTCGCCAGGTGGCTGCTTGCTCTGTCCAGTGGTCAGTGTAGCACCACGAAAACCCCGAGAATGACCTGGCTCATGAAGAAGGCTGAAATGGTCGAAGTTGGTGGTTATTCTGACCTTTGACCGCACCCGCCACTCCGCCTGACTGACTTCGCACGCCTGGGAAGTTATGCTAAGATCCGGCCGCGTTAATGTATCTGCGTTTTGTGACAAACGTCTTGCTCGGCGGTACTGTACTCCATGCACCTTAACGGTCCGCGTGATTCGGGTGTAATCTTAAGCTAAACGACGTTTCTTGGCAGTATTACACCCGAATCACGCGGAGCACAGAATTTGCGCAGCTGAGTGCGAGCTGAGTGCAAAATCTGGGTCACGTGGCGGCGTCTATTTTCAAGGCTCGTGATTGGCTGACTCAAAGCCAGGTCATTCTCGGGTTTTTCACCCTCCTCAGTGTAGAGCTCAGTGTGACCTGAGACCCTCCTCTACAGTAGAGAGCGTTTATGGAGGGACTAGCTCGCCCGCTGTCAGCGGTCCAACATTCAAAGGTCACCACACAACATGGACACGCCTCTCTCCTTTCACACTCCTGCAGTCACTCTTCTGTGAGCGTCAGAGATACATGTATGTCACCCACACACATCTTCTGCTAAATTCATTCAAGTTCTTATTCTACAAAGATGGCGACTGCTATGATATTTTGCTTGACGGTTCGGGAGTGACGACAACGCGTCTCTGGCCGTCTTTGTTTCGTCTATGTGTCACCGACAGTACACTCCGTTCGCGGTCACCTCTCTAGGAAAATGCATTTCACGTCTACTGACTGAGGAAAGATGTTTTATTGTTTGTAGGCCGTGTAACGTCCAAAAGTATGAACCGTCCTAAAGTATGAACCGGAAATCGTCGCAGAGTTATCTGCCCGGCTCTCTCTTTATGCGATTTACCGCTCCTGCACCTGTTCTTCACATGGAATATATCCCGACAAACGACGCATTAGTTGCTTTACGAGTTTTTGTGTTTTTGGTGCATTTGTGTCGTTTAACACATAATGTAGCGTTCAAAAAAGTTTTTCCCCGTGAAAAGTCGTCTCGCTTGCCGGAATTAATATGGGAGTCACCTCCCTGTAGTCTATTTGTAGTCTGGTTTTATAAAACGCGACCGTTGACTGACTTGGCACGCCCGGGGAGTTATGCTAAGATCCGGCCGCGTAAATATATCTGCGTTTTGTGACAAACGTCTTGCTCGGCGGTACTGTACTCCATGCACCTTAACGGTGCGCGTGATTCGGGTGTAATCTTAAGCTAAACTACGTTTATAAACTTTATTGGCGCTGCTGAAATGGTCGAAGTCGGAAACATTCGGAACGTCGTTTAGCTTAAGATTACACCCGAATCACGCGCACCGTTAAGGTGCATGGAGTACAGTACCGCCGAGCAAGACGTTTGTCACAAAACGCAGATATATTTACGCGGCCGGATCTTAGCATAACTCCCCGGGCGTGCCAAGTCAGTCAACGGTCGCGTTTTATAAAACCAGACTACAAATAGACTACAGGGAGGTGACTCCCATATTAATTCCGGCAAGCGAGACGACTTTTCACGGGGAAAAACTTTTTTGAACGCTACATTATGTGTTAAACGACACAAATGCACCAAAAACACAAAAACTCGTAAAGCAACTAATGCGTCGTTTGTCGGGATATATTCCATGTGAAGAACAGGTGCAGGAGCGGTAAATCGCATAAAGAGAGAGCCGGGCAGATAACTCTGCGACGATTTCCGGTTCATACTTTAGGACGGTTCATACTTTTGGACGTTACACGGCCTACAAACAATAAAACATCTTTCCTCAGTCAGTAGACGTGAAATGCATTTTCCTAGAGAGGTGACCGCGAACGGAGTGTACTGTCGGTGACACATAGACGAAACAAAGAAGATGAATATGATGGGGGTGGCCAGAGACGCGTTGTCGTCACTCCCGAACCGTCAAGCAAAATATCATAGCAGTCGCCATCTTTGTAGAATAAGAACTTGAATGAATTTAGCAGAAGATGTGTGTGGGTGACATACATGTATCTCTGACGCTCACAGAAGAGTGACTGCAGGAGTGTGAAAGGAGAGAGGCGTGTCCATGTTGTGTGGTGACCTTTGAATGTTGGACCGCTGACAGCGGGCGAGCTAGTCCCTCCATAAACGCTCTCTACTGTAGAGGAGGGTCTCAGGTCACTCTAGAGGAGGGTGAAAAACCCGAGAATGACCTGGCTTTGAGTCAGCCAATCACGAGCCTTGAAAATAGATGCCGCCACGTGACCCAGATTTTGCACTCAGCTCGCACTCAGCTGCGCAAATTCTGTGCTCCGCGTGATTCGGGTGTAATACTGCCAAGAAACGTCGTTTAGCTTAAGATTACACCCGAATCACGCGGACCGTTAAGGTGCATGGAGTACAGTACCGCCGAGCAAGACGTTTGTCACAAAACGCAGATACATTAACGCGGCCGGATCTTAGCATAACTTCCCAGGCGTGCGAAGTCAGTCAGGCGGAGTGGCGGGTGCGGTCAAAGGTCAGAATAACCACCAACTTCGACCATTTCAGCCTTCTTCATGAGCCAGGTCATTCTCGGGGTTTTCGTGGTGCTACACTGACCACTGGACAGAGCAAGCAGCCACCTGGCGACAGGAGGAGCTGAGCGGCTGCACAGGAAGTGACTGGTCTACCATCATGATCGACCCTCCATCTTGGGGTTTCCACTGAGCTCGATGGTTTTTCCGTTAAAGTAAACATGGTGAACTGCTCTCTCTCTTTCTCTCTCTCTCTCTCTCTCTCTCTCTCTCTCTCTCTATCTCTCTCTCTCTCTCTCTCTCTCTCTCTCTCTCTCTCTCTCTCTCTCTCTCTCTCTCTCTCTCTCACAGCCACCCACTCTCTGTGTGTGTGCGCGCGCGCGCGCGCGTGTGATTGTACCTAGTGAATTTTCAGTACTGTATTCTGGGGAGCCATATCATTATCAGTTTGTGTGTTTAAAAAAGTTTTCAACATTGTTAAAATCCGAGAAAACACAGCCTCCTGTCTTGTAAACTTCTTTCTATCTCGCATCCTCCCCAGTTTTCCCTCATTGAATTACCACGAAATAGAGTGGTCATTTGTTCTATGTCCATGTGTAAAATGGGAATGCAATGATGCAACTTCTTAAATAAATGCATGGGGGAAAATTATCAAGAAAGGAAACGTGTTATGCTTACGACTGACAGACTCTTCCAAGTGGGGTGCTGTCACCTCTTCTGTTAATCTTTATTTTCCAACACGAGTCAGCTTGTTTAATAATCTGCTGCCACGTGAAAACTGCACGCGATGACGACAAATAAACGGCCGCCGATGATGGCGATGCTGTGAGAGGTTAATTGTCCTTCCGGTCTTGCGCCCTGCGTACGGCTTCTGACCTATACGAAAAGTGATGACGCTTGAAAAGCAGCGCCCTCAAGCGGATGTGGATGTGAGCAGATCAAGGGAGGTAACCAGACCACAGTGCAACATGTAAATACAGACGATGTTGCGCGAATGTATCGGCGTGTTTCTCATTAATCCCGCGAGCGTAACAATGTCGGGGACAGAAGCCTTGCACAGGGCGCAAGACCGGAAGGACAATAAACCTCTCACAGCACCGCCACCGTGCACATCGTCTACTCCAGTAGCTCAGCCAGGGGCTGCCCCAAACTGCCAATTGGGCCACCGGGGAGCATCAGGGCTTTAGTAGGACATTGACATATAACGATAATCTCGCCAAATCCACAGGGATACGGTCAATGCGACAGCCTGGAACTCTCTATCCAACCTGGCCACCTCTAAAGACCCAGCCCCTAGTCCTCTGAGAAACTTTCTGACGGAGCAAGTGGACAAACCTCCTACATCCAACCTCTACTGGCAATGTCCGACAATTCCATCCTCGTCTGTGGAACTGGCCAGGGTAGCGTATCTTGTCTGCTTTAACCGAAGAGGTGATGAGCTGGTGTCAGACTAATAGTATTAGACTGCGACAAAGAAAAAGAAAAAGCACGACCGGAGTCTGACTAATTGTATTCTCTCGAGAGAAATAGAGGCCCTGAAAAGGGCCGTTTGTGGGAGGGCTGACGGCACTTGTAAGCGGAGCGTGTGTCCTGGCGCTACGTGGCGATGGCGTCGAGCCCGGTGTCGTGGCGCGCAGCGAGTCCGCTGTTGGATGGCAATGGCGTCGAGCCCGGCGTTGAAGGGCGCAGAGAGTTGGCAAGCTTTCGGAGGGACACTCCTTCTTCAGGCCAAGTTCCTGTTTTAGCTCACATGCCCAGGTAATGTTCCTTTCCCAAGGGACTGTCAACTTGGCGAGGAAAATGGCTTTGCACTTCACCGACCAAATGACGACATCTGGTCGTTGCTCAGTCAGCATGATGCTTCATTGGATGCTTTGATGAGGTTGTGGCCACCCCTTCAAGTCCGCCCTTGGGTCCACCTGGGCCGTGTCTGATAGCCCCAACTGTCGCTCGCCTTCCTTGACAAATGCAGACGGAAGGGGTTGTATAGCTATCTATTCCTTCTCGTTTGCCTTACGGGCAACCGGCCGTGCTGTGCTCTGGGGTTCCCCCGTCCTCACACCCGGTGCAGGCAGATGAGGAAGACAGGTCCCACTTTTCAAGTTAACTGATGTGGGGAGCAAGTCAAATGCGGACCGTACGATAAAGCTTAGTTTGGTGGGCTCCATTTGCCAGAGGGTGCGTCAGTGGAGATTCTACCGTGTCACTTTCCCCCATGCCGTCCATTAGCCCTGTTAGCTGTGTTAAGGCTTTCGCCTCGGGGCAAGCCCTGACCTTCACCGATGCCAGAACTCACGGTCACTTTCGCGCGACACACTGAAACGGTCTCCCTCAGCCAATCAGCTGGAACGAATCCTGAATCGGCAGGTTTAATCTTCCTCGCCTGTTCCTCTCCGCCGCGGAAGCCAGGCCCAGCCCAGCCCTGCCCAGCGCGAGGTATTTCGTTTTGCAAAGGGGATTAAAGAGGCACCACCCTTCGGCCGCTGGCCTGGTGGCGTCAACCTCATTTACTGTTGAGTTATAATATATGCTACTAATAGGTCTTACTGGACCTCGCATCACATTGAGTTGAATGGCATTCTACTTGGTGGATTGCAGGAGCGAGGTACTCAGTTCTTTTCAGGTGTTGAGAAGTCTTGTTTGTGAATCGGTTACTCGTACTGGATCATAGATGGTTGCAAAGACCGCGCTCCAACATAGGCCTATATGCGATTTTTAATACTGCTCCCAACTGGTATATAGTGTTGAAGTGGGATCCTGACGTTGATGAATATTTAACACGGCTCATTGTCTCACCGTGCTATTCAGAAAGAAAGAAAGAAATAAATGAGGGATGAAAGAAGGGACTCCTAGAACGACAGAAACTGCTTTTGCCGTTAGGCTACCTGTTTAAGTAAAAGAAATGCAGAGGAAAATTTGCGTGTAAAACACCGGTTCTCACTCACAGAAGAGATGATGAGCTAAGCACTGAAGTCGGTTAGTAACCCACTGATGAATTTCTCAAACTCAGCAGCGTGAAGGGATCGCCAAACAACTCGGACTGGAGAGTGTCGCTAGACCACTAAACTGAGGTCATTAAAGCCCGTCGCACACGAGGCGATTCCACGCGTTCCACACTGACGCTCTCAGTGTGTCATTGTGGCAGCCAATCGCGGTTCGCATTAGTGGAGCAAGGACATCTGCGATTGGGAGATATTTGTGTCCTGTGGACAGCGTCACTAAGGAACGTGTGAAAGCGACTTGCGTACGACGGCTTTACTCAGAGGAAGGAAACGCGACAGGAAGCAGCCGGGGTTTAGATGACAGCTCCCAGCGAATGTTCCGTCCGGGATGCACACCATGCGAAACACACACTGATTGCTCACTGGGTACCTCAACAGAGCAGAGACACTATATAGTATCTCTGGACAGGGTAAATAGATTGCGGTATGAGTCAAGGAGAGGTGGTTTAGAACACACGGGAGCGAATTGTAACCTCATGTCAGAAATGCCGCTTAGTAATCCTTTTTCAAACATGTTTGCTTCTGTGATTGGGCTAATTCTGAAAATAATTTCAGTTTGTCCACAATTTGCAGATGCATCATTCATATACAAACGATTATGCATTGTGGAGTAGGCCTACTGGCGCTTGCAGAGTCCCTGCACAGATGTGATCAATCAATAGTGTGCATGCAGGTGCTCGAGTAAATATACATGTATCACATTTGTGTATATTTATGTCTTTTTAATGAACATATACCAATCTCTACTTTTCAAAATCAGATTTAGTACAGTTAATGTCGCAGTTCATTACAATGTACATATTCCAATCTCTACTTTTCAAAATCAGATTTAGTACAGTTAATGTCACATTTCATTACAATACATTAACAAGAAGGGCAAAGCCCATACGACTCACATGCTTGACCTTGACCTTTAAATGACCTTGACCTTCAGGTGACCTTCAAGGTCAAGGTCAAACAACTAAACCTACCAATGACATCATACACTAAGAAATGCTTTACACATTTTTCCTACCAAAATAATGTGACCTTGACCCAAGGTCAAGGTCATCCAAGGTCATGCAACACAAAGCTGTTAATTCAAGACATAGGAAGCACAATGGTGCTTATTGGCACTTTCTACCATGAGATATATGGTCACTTTTAGTGGTTCACTACCCCATTTTGGTCACATTTCATAAGGGTCAAAGTGACCTTGACCTTGATGATATGTGACCAAATGTGTCTCATGATGAAAGTATAACATGTGCCCCACATAATTATTAAGTTTGAAACAGTTATCTTCCATAGTTCAGGGTCAAGGTCACTTCAAAATATGTATACAATCCAACTTTGAAGAGCTCCTGTGACCTTGACCTTGAAGTAAGGTCAACCAAACTGGTATCAAAAGATAGGGCTTACTTTGCCCTATATACCATATATAGGTCAGGTATCCAATCTCAAAAACTTCAGAGAAAATTGAGAAAATGTGAAAAATGACTGTTTTTTAGACAACATTTATGGCCCTGCGACCTTGACCTTGAAGCAAGGACAAGTCACTATGTATGTTTTTTGAGGCCTTGTCATCATACACCATCATGCCACATTGGGTGTTGATAGACTTAATAGTCTCTGAGAAAAATCCAACGTTAAAGTTTTTCACGGACGCCCGGACGCCTGGACGGACGACACGGGTGAGTACATAGACTCACTTTTGCTTCGCATGTGAGTCAAAAAGCGCATACAGCCTGTGCTGCCCCGACACCTCCCTCATCATCTGCATTACTGCGGTCTTTGTGCTTTTGGGGCCTGCTCCAGTAGCACTCCAGTAGCACTCGCACAACCGGCCGCAAGCAGCACTTACGTGCCTCCGGGAGGTAGCAGGAAAACCAGACTGCAGAGGACACCAAGCCCATCAAAGCGACGTGTGTGTCCTCCAAACGCAAGGGAGGTAGCTTCCACAACGTTTTGCAGCTTCTCTATCAAGTACATCGGCTTCTCTATCAAGTACATCAGCTTCTCTATCAAGTACATCAGCTCGTGTAGCCAGTGCGCCCAGACTTCGAAACAACCCAACCATGGACCTGCTGAAAAAGCCCTGCTTTAGAGGTCGACAGGGAGACCACATTATCTTACATTACATTCTCATGTTACGTTGTGTTCCACTTCCTTCAACCATGCTCTCATTTCATTTTTGGTAAAGGTAAAGGTGGTCTTCTTTATATTGCGACTTTTTCACACATTGATGGATGCTCCACCTGTACCCATTTAACCCCCCCCCCCCCTCCCCCTGGTCATTGGGCTACTTCTTATTATCACTCCAACACCATCTCAATTCCCTAGGGGGGCATGCAACCAGGCTGCAGATGAATGCACCAAAGTTATCTCTCACAATCTTTCAACTCAGTCCTCACAGGTACCCGTTTTACTCCTTGGAGGGTAAACACACACACACACACACACCCTTTTCAGACTGTTCTCATTCGCCCAGACTGCATAGCAACCACATCAACACAAAACATTCAGTAATGATTATAATGGTTTATTGGGAAACATATAAAAGAAAGGATACACACAATACAAAAAATAGGAAGAAATTGCCAGTGCAGAGGCCCAAACACTGGTATTGGTATTTCCTCAACCAAAAGCTGCCTTCTGGCAAATTATGCCAGCTCTCTCTGTGAGGAAGAACACATCTGGAGATCAAAAAATACATTGACAATGTCGGTGTAGAAATTCTGCATTGGAACGTCCACATTGGTGTCCACAGCAGACAGCAAGATGGTGCAAGTTCTCTTGCAATGATTGTGTGGGAATGATAAAGATTTGTCTTCAAATGATTTTGTAAATAAACAATGAGATGACCATTTATGTAAAGGGTCAATAAATGCAATGCCGATTTTGGAATGTATCATTTTCAAGTAAAAACGTTTGCAGTTTTCGAATGGAAGACTGAAGGGAATGGTGACAATAATGCAGGTATAGATCTTACAATTTGCTGCATGGAATGTATTGGCTGGAATGCATAGCTATCTTTGAAACGCTTAAGGTTTACAGTGGAATGATATATGGAAGACCATTTAGAATGTAAAAAGTAGATACATTCATTCAATGCAATATTTTCAACAACATTCACCTTCACCCACATTCATTATTGCAGCAACTTTGCAGGCTTTTTCAAAGAAAATGGCCATCAATCATAGCCACGTTTAAACCATACATTCCATTATGAAGGCAATACAAACAGCTCTGGGTCTATGAGCTCTCCAAGGCACATGGAGTCAACATTAAATCAGAAAAAAATATCCCCCTAAATATTCAATAAAAACTATGCAAATTGCACCATTGTACAAGTGGGTGTATATATATTGCAATGGCAGTACGCAGTGACTATGGGCATCATGTTCTGAAACATATCTAGCACCGACATTTGCACTCGCAAAAAATGCAACAAGTCTTGTCCATTATTGCCGAAATTCTTCATCTACCCAATGATCTCCCCACACAATTGAATACATGTAGCTGCATACATAGATATGGATTCAAGCATTCAATTCAAGATCAATGCATTCAATGAAATCTCCACTGAAAAATCCACCCTTCCTCAGTATATCAACTCTGCAGGAATGAATAAAGAAGCACTGTTGGGAAGCGGCATCACCGTCCACTAGCGGTCCAGTCCCCCGGCTCCCTCTTTCCATTTCTCACAGGTCAACATTCACAGAGCCCAAGCTAAGTAGGATATACATTCAAGTACACGATAACGAGGATGCCATTAAGACCAATACTAACAACTACGGAGCACTCCGAGACTGCAAACCTCTGCCAAGGAAGCCACAATTTATCTTCCGGGGTCTGTATAATTCAGGCAGGATGTTCTCCTAGCCAGGCCTGACGTGACGAAGTCTACTTTCTTTCAGCGCCTGTTAGCAGTCTCCGAGTGCAGAATGCAATACAACAGCAATGTCAATAGTCTGTCGTTATCAACTTTGCGATGTGTGATAACATTTCTCATTATGCTTTGAATTCCCAAACTAAGTCGCAAATAAAATCCAACATTTAATGTATTATTTTTGGGGTGAAAACCAACTTTGCACCAACTTTTTTAAGAATCTGTTGTGAACTTTGGAGAAATTTTGCCAAATAAACTGATGAATAAACAGTGGGAAAAAAACTTCTTTGGCGGAGGAAATGAGCATACCAACTACCATGGAATTCATATCATCGATGCATTCAATTCCAGTGTTCGGGTTTTCATGTTGATGACATTGTAGTGAGCAATAGTTTGTCATGTCGTGTACATGTATTGTTTTTTACTCCCATTGACTGACTTGCAATTCATTTTACTGATTTTCTCCTGTGTATGATACAGCCGTGGAAAAATTATTAGGCTACCCAGTTTTTAAAATACTTTCTTAAGTTTGATCTGTCAGATATAAGCTTTTCCCTTTTTCTGCCAGATATGACATTTTCCCACTTGTATTAACAAAAGTATATGATGTTGCACACTCAAAATACAATAAAAGGCACTTTGTCATTAATGATTATCAAATCAATTAAAAAGTATTTACTTACCCCCAAAAAGGTTTCAAATAGGCCTAAAATGCTCAAGTTACATTGTATTTGTGACAGTATTACATTCTGGCCAAAAAAATGTCATAATGTTCACTGCACGATTGCTTTGAGTTTCGTTTTGACATTTCTTTAGAGTGGTCTAAGAATAATGAACACTTGTTTACATTTGGTAATTATAGAAGGACTACTGTGCTACTGAGCTTTTGACAATATCCTCATACCCACATAAATAGCATCTCCTTTACCTGTTAAACTGGTGTGTGTGTGTGTGTGTGTGTGTGTGTGTGTGTGTGTGTGTGTGTGTGTGTGTGTGTGTGTGTGTGTGTGTGTGTGTGTGTTTACGCGTGTGTGTGTGTGTGTGTGTGTGTGTGTGTGTGTGTGTGTGTGTGTGTGTGTGTGTGTGTGTGTGTGTGTGTGTGTGTGTGTGTGTTTGTGTTTGAAAACCCAAATTCTGAAAATACAATGTGCATGTCTACATACTATTCAAACCCTTTCAAACTCACATACATGAGGATACAAAAACATTACCATAAAGCAAGACAAATATTTTGATATTATGACCATGGTGCTGATATGCTTGGATTATGAAAAAAGGCAATGGAGTGACAGGATTAACATAAAGACAAGTTTATGTTCCTTACGAAAAGGACACATCAGCAAAAAATGCAATGTAAGATATACCAAACCCACTTTACAAGCAAACAATGATGAGACCAATTATACAAGAGCTTCTTCTATACACACACACAGATGGAGAACCCCCCACCAAAAAAAGTAGAAAACATACAATTAATTGCATGGATTAGACTTCTAAACCTAGGCATACACAACAAACCTGCTCCGTAGCAGGCATCTGATTGGTTGATTGCCACATCGCCCATCTGTAAAAGAGCCTGATTTCCATATTCATGGGTGTCCTTTGCATCACCCATCAGTATAAGAGCCTGATTTCTGCATTCGTTGGTGTCACTTGCATCGATTGATGGTCAATTCGAGCAAACTGATTAAGATTTTTCATATACAATTATTATAAGCCTTTGCATCTATGCATGAATCTTGAAAAACCGATCGACGAAGGCCACTAACAGGTGCCAGCTGCCCAGATTCTCAAGTCTGCCCATGTGAAGAAGAAATAACAGCAGTAAAAAGAAATATGGAATTTCTTTTTCTTTTTTTTTCTTTCTTGAGGGATGAGGGGGGGAGTTACGGGGTGTTGTAATTATAACTACTACAATTGTTAGTTATGATTAATACATCAGAAGACCTAGTTCTACACACAGAGGAAATGCCATCAGAGGAATACACGTATATATGGAAGATGAAGACCCAACCACCTGCACTTTTCAAATGATTAGTGCTGTATCAATCCATACATGGAGAATAATAGTGCTGCATCAATTCATACATGGAGAATAATAAGTTCCATACAGAAAATAGGGTTAAACCCATGAACAGCCCACTCCTTGCAGCCCAATACTACAGGTGCTGCCTGTACCATTCACATTGTCTATCCGTGTAGGTCTACTCACTAAGAGCAAGAAACATTGCTGTTCCCAAGGCACTGTTGCTCTGTAGATATTTCAGTGAGCACTTCATAGATAGCTTGAGCCAACACCCACAGTGATACATCGAATGTGAAGAGTATAAGCAAGTGATACTTAATATTTAGATGCATCACCTCCCTAATTCCTTGCCTCTTACGAGTCTATTCTTACTCCCTACCCCCAGGGAGTAGCCAGTTTCATTATGGCTAATTGTTGCATCTTGATTCTTTGTTAACCAAGAAAGACTAGTCTTTTCAAGTCTTTTCAAAACCTCAGCTTTGCACTGATCCTTGGGAGTTCCACCAGCACCACACACCAGATGAACCATGGCCAACTGCTACAAGGAATTTTACCTGAGAAATATAGTGAAGTCGCTGATCATAAGTCTAGGGAAGGCTCCTGGTTTGGTTCATGGCATCAAAGGGGTTGCTAGACAGGAGAGCCTCCATGCCATAGCGAGGGTCTGGTCTGGACATTCATCCCTTTCAGGACAGTCTTCCACTTGAGAAGGTCCAAAGGCCTCCAACATCAGAACACCAAGTTTCATCTCTCCAGGGAAGCCCATAACTGTTTGTGGAAGCTCAAAAGAGCTGAGGCCACAGTAATCTCTCTGACTAGACAAAACTCTCAAAATACAAGTCTCTGAATATATCTCTCAGAAAGTTCTCTGAAAAAGCAAGCGGTCTTAGGCAGCAGTCAGTGTTACAGGGACTTGGTTTCAAGTCTTGAAACGGCTGCAAGGCACAACGCACACATCCTGCTTGTCCTACGGAAAGTTCACTGTGGCTATGGAAATCCAGTGGCCCTTTCCTACGAAAAAGTTCTTGTACTATACTGTGAGTATGTTGCTTGGTGTCATCATTTCAGTCAGAGAAAAAAGGGCCAAACAGGGGGTCCAATTCATGCAACATTAGCTGGAAGAGAATGAAAGATGCCTCTATGTGAGGAAAGCATTAGTGTACATCATGTACATCCCAGGAAATTTAAACTCTCTTCCCTGTTTGGGAGGCATACTTTTGACAAGAGCGGTGCACAAGAGCAAGCAAATTTCCCTGCCCACGGAGCAATATATACCAAGAACTGATTACAGCTGAACTATGTAGTTTCCTGGTTTTGTTTTTTACCTTCACCGTAGACCGAGTTGCATTGTGCCCAAAGCACAAATAATCTACAGCAGCTTATTTGAATGGGCAGAGGGCCATGTTCTCCATTTCAGACCTCACAAGGACAATGAGCTCTCTCCCATGTTTTACAGCTTATCAAGCTCTGTAGGCTGTGTATGGCCAGTGACTTCAAAAGCACAAAAACCTGATTAAAGTAAGGGCAAGTACAAGGCTCTATTAAGTCTTGATTTCCAAATGTGCATAGTCAAATGCATTTCTCAGGTTATGGTGCTTTACATTTCCAGCAATGGATGAAATTAATAAGATAAATTAAATAAGAGTAGACAATTTCTTGCTTTCTTGGCCCAAAAAGATCTAGGTTTCATTACTACTGTGGGGCTCGGGAAAGATTTGGTCCCTGTGTGTGCACATCTTGTGAAGGAAAAATCTTAACAAATCTTCAAAAAGGTAATTATTTGCAATGATTTATTTCCTTCTCATGGAAGTCATAACCTTCACATTTCTCACTCACTGATAAAAGCAGTATGTGGCATGAGTGCCCCTCATTCATAGACGTCTCTAGGAAGACATGCACCTAATCCAATGCATAACCTGGTTTCCTCAGTGTCCATCTCTAGATGACGGTCATAAAGGGTACAAAATATTCCCAGCCATACAAGTAAGCTTGAGGCACTAGCACAAAGTGTTCTCCGGTTCTCGTTGACAATGAATACCTAGAATTCATGCACAGAATTCTCAAGACCTCAGGATGCAGCATCTGTCAAGTGTCTGTAATTGTTCATTGTGCATCACAGGAGGTGAAAGTCTCTTTAAGTGCTCAAGTGGAAATGAACAAGGGCTCTTGGGGAAGTCAGTCACTCAACCCACTGGCAAAATCCATGCCATCTTCAGAGAATTATCAAGACCTCAAATTAAAGGCTTTTTCCAATCCAAAATTGGTTCCTTATCCACCATAATAGATGAGAGCCTATTAGGACGATTAAAACATTCTCAGACATACCAGAGGTCCATGCACAGGTTGCTCACTTGAAACATCCTCAGAACATGAGTCCCTTTGCAAGGAAATTGTTAGACCAAATACACACCTGCTCCATTTCACAAATCCTTGATTGGCTCATTGATATCTCTGAAGATGAGTCTCTGAGTGTTCACAAATTTCTTGGCCACATGAGATCTTTGCACTGTTCCAGAATTGCGCCTTTAATTCTGGTTCAGTGAAGATGCCATGGGTCGGGTTCTCTAGAGACCTCTGGCCACACCTGTGCTTCTCCCTCATTACATGTTGCCATCATTTGCTCATTGACCGTCACCAGACGTGAGTCTTTATCAAAAGCTCAAGACCTTCTTAGACACACAAGCTCTACACAATGCTCTCAAAATCACAGTCAGACCCAAGCTGCCCAGGGTGCTTCTTGAGGAATGCTATGAAGTTTCTGAAGACAAAAGTCTTGGAATGATGTCTGGTCTCAGTGCTTGGAATGTTGAAGTTGCTTAAGATGAGTGACTTGAGTAGAGACTTCTAGTCCAAGTCTTTGAGAAGTCACAGGTGATGAAGATGGACGTCTGGAGAAGGCCCCTGGTCCACCTCCTTGCAGGTTGCCTCATAAAGAGTCTTTTCCAGTGAGAGCAAGGCAGAGCTGCCTGACAAAAACTGCTTCCCACACAGCAAAGCCAGGGGCCTAAGTCTATCCACTTCACCACATGGCTTCTTGTGTTTCTTGAGCTATGACTTGAATGTCATCTTTCCCTCCCACTGCCATCTCAACACTTCCACCCAAGTCCATACAGCTTCAGAGGCTCACTGTCCATCAGAGAGGATGAAGACTCTGACAGGCTTTAAAACATACTCAGCCACACACGAGGTCTTTACATTTCCGCAGAATAGCCTTCAGTTCTCATTAACAAAGGAAAGGAAGTAAAACTCAGGCTTTCTTTTCAGGGAAATTAAAAGATCTCAAGACGCACTTCTACAACTCAGTCAGATATACTGTGGGCTTTGTTAGCACACTTCAAACTCTCTCAGCTGTACACTAAGTCTAGGCTCTCTAGTCACAGAAAGTCCTCTAGGCACACAAACATCCCCATCTACGTCCACAGTGTTTTCCTATTCACTCATGAGACACCACTGCCTCTCAGACTTCAGTAAAGCCACTCCACACCGGAACTGCAGGTGTCCATGGAGCATTAACAAGCCACACCTCCTACTCCCTGGTCCTTTGCCTTTCACAAATGGAGTAGGGAGGCATGGTGGATCTCTTCTCTATTAACCCCCCACCCACAGGGGGACAGCAAGTCCATTGTTGCTACCTACTCCCAGACTCCTGGTTCGTCACAGGAGACAGGAGCTACACACAGCTAACTATATACAAAGCCTAAACAACACTATCAGCACCACACAGTCGATGAAACACCACCACCTTCTACAAGTAATTCTACCTGAGGAATGGAAATGAAGATGATAACAAGTCTTTGAAAGACTGCTGGTTTTTAAGTCCATGGCATATTGGGGAAGCCACTTCACAGGAGTGCCTGCGCAGTACCCAGACCCTTACTCAGGGGAAAGGCCCAAGGCCTCACTGGCACTCCATGTCATGCGCCTCCTCATGCTCCTTCAGCTGTGCCTTGTCAGGGAAGTCCATGTCACAAACACGGCACAAGTACACACGCATCACCTTCCCCTCTACTGTGGTGGAAACTTCTTTGCTCTCCTCCGCCTTGATCTCCTTCCGCTCTTCCACCAGCTCCTTCTCCAAAAGTGTGTTCTCCTTTTCAATCACAGGAAGCTTGGTGCTGGGGTTGTTGTTGTTAGTTTCCACTTCCATCTTGCTCAGCCCGTTCCTGCCCATGCTTGCCTGCAGAAGCTTGAGGACAACCTCCCGGTCCAGTTCTTGGTGGTGGCTCGCACGGATATGGTCCACCATGGCATCTTCTTCTTTGGCGAAGAACTTGCACATCATGCATCTGACTGGACCCTCCTTCTCGTGGCCCTCCTTGTGTCCCTGCAGCTCATCCTCAGAGCCAGCGCTGAAGGGGCAGACCTTGCAAGGGAAGCTGGCAGCAGCCTCGGCCTTGATGGGGTCCTTATTGTCGAGCTGGACATCTTGGCTGGCAGCCTCCTGCCTGGGGGGACTGGAAGCCGGCACCCTGGACCTTTTGTGCCTCTCCTTGTGGTGGATGACAAGGGACAGGGAGAGGGTGGTGTATGGACACAGGTTGCAGCGATAGCGCTTGCGGCTCTCCCGGTTCTTCAGGTTCCTGGAGCTGTGCAGCCTGTAGTGCAAGTCGTATTGTGCACGGTCATATGTGCTGAAGGAGCAGATGGGGCAGCGGTATGCTCCACTTGGTGTCTTCTTGGGCAGTGCTGGAGCAAACTCTTTGGGGTCAGGCACAGGAGGCTTGGCTTGCTCTTTGGCAGCTGGGGACGGCGACTCCTGTTGGCATATGAAACCAGGATGCATGTTATCTTGAATGAGCGGAATATGGTAGAGGTTTGATAAATCAGAGTTCTGGTCATGACCTCTGCTTAGATAAAATATCTCTGCAGACTATAACAAAACAAAGAAAAAAGAGCTCTCATATTTTAACACAACTTTATCACTCAATAACAGTGTTCACATACCTGTCTCATATTCAGAAATATAACTCCATGAGTAAGAAGACATGGGCAACCCCCCCAGCCATCCCCACCCAACCCCCACCCCAATGGAATTCCCAGTTGCCTCCCTCATCAGCTGGTACTGGTGGTCATGGAGCTTTGTGGGATTTGCTCCCGTAACTTGACAAGGGGCAGCTCCAAGCAGCACAATATGCCATCTCATAGGGGTGGGTTTCTCCCCAACCTGCCAGGGTGGACAATCTACCCCTCATCCACCATACCCAGAGATGCTACCTTTGCAGTATCGTGCAAACACTGGATGTCTTTTGAGACATACTGTGAAAACACACAAACACACACACATACACTCTCTCTCTCTCTCTCTCTCTCTCTCTCTCTCTCTCTCTCTCTCTCCTCTCTCTCTCTCTCTCTCTCTCTCTCTCTCTCTCTCTCTCTCTCTCTCTCTCTCACCTGAGGTTCATCAACCTCCATCTGCTTGTTCAAGAAGATGCGGGCATCTGGGCTGGCCTTGAAGGAGGGCTCCTGATGGTGCACAAAGCGGTGGCTCATCACTGCAGCCACAGACTTGTCACTCCAATCACAGAAGTCGCAGGTGAACTCCCGGTGACTGCCGTGCTGGCTGCTGTGCTGTTCCATGGCAGCAGGAATGTCCGTGGAGAAGGGGCAGAGCTGGCATCGCAGCAATTCCTCATCTTCACCAGCAGCTGCAGGGGAATGCACGAATTTGGTCAAGATGGATAGATGTGTGAGGATGGTGCATTAAAGTTTCTTCTGTGTATGTGTTTGTGCATGTGCATGTGTGTGCACATGCATGTGTGTGTGTGTGTGTCTGTGTTTGAATGTGTGTGTGTGTGCATGTGCTTGTGTGTGCACATGCATGTGTGTGTGTGTGTTTGAATGTGTGTGTGCGCACATGTGTATGTGCATGTGCAAGATTGCATGAATTAAGCAGAGTTGGAAAAATGTGCAATATGTGTGTGTTTGTGAGCGAGTGTGTGTGCATACATGTGTGCGTGTTTGCATGCGTGTATGTCTGTGCACAAGCGTATGTGTATATGTGTATGTATATGTGAAGACTATACATTAAGCAGAGTTGGAAAAATGTGCAATGTGTGCACAGCAACAACAAGACTTTGAGTACATACAAACCATGGGCAGCATGCCACAACAGAGAGGCAGAGAGCAGTGCACAGCCAGCACTAGAGGGGACATTACTACACTACACAAGATGCCCAGGATGCCAAAACTGATGCCTGGCACGAGTGAAGGGCCTCCTACCTGTGTGGCCCTGAGGGCTGCTGGACAGCTTGGACTTGGTACCAACAATCTGGGCAGAAGACTTGCTTTCCAAGGAAGGAGATCCAGAGACGAAACCTGGCTCATCCGCATGGAGCCTGCGGTGCTGGGTCAGAAGGTTCATGCGCTCCACACCATAGGAGCAGTAGTCACACTTGTAACTGTAATCACAACAGCAATGCATACTAACTACAAGCAATGCTCATGTGTCATGCTGGTGCCAGTTGTGAGAACATTGACAACGAAAACAACAATGACAACAACAACGACAACAACGATAATGAAAATGATGACAAAATGTGTGCAACTACAATTTTAGGGGATGTCTATTCCAGTTTACTGAATTCAGTAGGAGCATGCATGCTGTTCATTCTGAACAAAGGCAAAAACACTGCAGGTCTCGGGACATGAGCACTTACATTACCATGCAAGTTGCTGGGATGCTACCATGGGCATGCATGAGAAATTCATACCACATGCTCATGTCTTGCATGCATGTGCATCTTGCAAGCATTCCATGAGGATGCATGCACAGCATGGACACCACACAGCATGGATGTCCTGACCAAAAAATGTATGGTGTGGTTAGGAAAAAAACACCTTGTTGATATAAATAGATGTTACTTGTTAGCAAAATCAAATTGAACTGATTGAGGTTTTCCCAAGATTTATTTTTATCTACAAAGGCTTTTTGCAGGGACACACATTTTTGTTGTGACATGGACACTCACGTGTTGGAGACGTGAAGGGGAGGAGAACTTACGTGTTATTGGCATTATGGAGGCTGCAGTGTTTCCTGAATTCTGAACTGGAGTTGGAGGAGAAGGGGCAATCCAGACACTTGTGGGCACGGAACTGTTTTTCACCGAATGGACCAATGGTGCCCTGAAATGGGAGCAAACAGTCAACTACTAGGTCCCTCTCAAATCCTATCGTAGACATGCATGGACATATTGGCATTTTAAGTAATCCATAACAGAGATTTTGTACATGTTGATGTGTCAGATCAGGAATACACCAGTAAATGGTCACTAGGGAAATAACAGAATTGGATAGATACAAATGCAGTGAACTGCAAAGGTAATTCTCATCAATTCGAATCAAGTGTGGATGTGAAAGGTGACTAGAACTGAACTGAGACACACTGCGGCAACTCTGCTATGCACTTCTACTTACAGCAAGATGCCAGGAAATTACAACAACTGATGAAGACAAACCTTTTAGTCATCTCTCCGCAGCCCCCAACATGGAAAGCACAGTGAAGTGAAGATGGCACAGAGGCAACCAAGGAAAAACAGAGGCGGGCAAAACCATCCAGCAAGAAAGCGTCATGCAAGCAACTTGTAAGCCATAAACCATGCACGCCCCACTGCAGCAGTAGCTGCACCACTCCGACGTGAGGAAGCAAGTGAAGCAGCACAAGCAGGCAATTGCAGCATAGCAACTCCAAAGCCACCCCAAAAAGTGGCAACAGAATTCTCACAAAAGGATTAATAAGACCAACAAAATTTTAAAAGTTGTGGATACGGTAACATGGCAGGGGGGGGGGGGGGGGGGGGGGGGGGGGGGGGGAAAGGTCGGTAGGTCAGTCAGAACTTTTTCCCTGTATTTCTTTTTAGAAGAGGCCAGACTGAGTGAAAACCAAACTTTCTTTCACTGTGAAAACTTTAAAAAAAAATTAAATAGTGGATTCACTGAGAGCTGAAGATAGGACAGCATGCAGTTCATTGTTTACTGTTAATTGTTTTCTTTTCTTTGTTTTTTTCATGATTAAAAAAAAAATTCTGAGTCGGCAGAAAAAAAGAAGCCACCACAACTCTTTTTTTGTTGGCCTAAGCAAGGGAGTTTTGCATTTAAGTAGAAGCATGGCAGACATAGATGCAAAATGTCCCATACCACTTTTCTCCCCCCCCCCCCCCCCCCTAAAAGCCATTCCCAAGCAGACCTACCTGTCTACTAGAACCCAGTTGCTCCCTCTCCAATTCTCCTCCTCAAACTCATTTTTCCAAATTTGGCAGCCATGTGATGACCCAGAGGCACAGTTGCTTGTTGTTTCTTTCCCCAAAGAGTCCACACATGTAGAACATGAGTTAGAGTAGGAAAACAGGAGGGCTGGCCCACACCTTTACTGGACATTAAGTATCTCTGAAGTCCCTGTAGCACCTTTCTCTGCCCTCGACTGGTATCCCTGTTAAGGCCTTCACCTCCTGTTATAGGCTACTTTTCTTAGTTTTTTGCAGAACAAGAAATTAGATTTATGATAATGGCAACTAGGGTGGAGTACAACTTCACCATGGGACATTATACATGAATCCAAGCATGAACAAAAGTTTCTGCTCAAGTCTAGCTGGTTCTAGCACAGCAAGCAGCAGAAACAAAAAACCTGCAGGAAAAAAAAGAGGACTTGTGTTTAGGCAATCTGACAGTGAGTGCACAAGTGCAAGGGAAAGGCATGCACATGATCAGGTACTTTGTGAAGCAGAAACAAGCATGCCTCCACCCAGACAATGGAGAGACCATGAGGAAGCAAATGGGAAGAAGATAATAATCTCACATCAACTTCTTCATCCATCGCTTCTTCTTCTTCGTCCTCATCAGGTGTGTCCATGACTTCACTCTCATTCTCCTGAGGATCATAGACAACATCCTGAGGTCCAATGGGAGTTTGCGGTTCACAGTCATGATAAGTCTTGTGCTGCTCGAGCAGGTACTGCCGTGTGGCGCTGTAGTTACACTGGTCACAACGGTAGTTGGACTGGACCAGGTGGGGTTTCATGTGCTTCCTGATGTTGTTTTTGCACGTGGTGTTGTAGGGGCAGATGCTGCACCAGTATCGAATCCGACTGGTGGCATTCACCTGCAAGATGGTTCATAAACAGGTGACCCCTTCTGATTGAGCACTGAGATGTCATTTAGCCTTTGGCCTTTTTCAATCCCTGGGACTTACAGACTGGCACAAATTTCAGAGTTAGGATGGGGAAAGGTTTGCACCCATGACTTATACTTTTTGGAAAACCCCAAAAGGTTCATGAGCTGAAGCTGAGACTCTAGACAGTTGTAACAGTAATCACATTGGGGAAGATCAGTGCTCTTCCTTTAGTCCCCATGAACAGCTTCCATGTCAACAGCTTGGAATTCAAAATCCCTGCCCAACCTACCCAATAATGTGGCGAGGTCAACGGCTTTCCTGCATCAGAATCCGGATATTCCATACAGTATCCATTTGATCATTTTCTCAATGGCAATTTTGCACATCCACACAGCACGTTTTATGCCCATCTTTCTCTTTCATGCCCTCGCTGCATCCTCTCTTTCTCCCCACATTGCACTTCTTCACAGGATCGAGGTCATATCATCAATGCAGGACACTTCCAACTCCAATCCAACAACAAACACACAAACAAAAAAACTCTTTCTCACCTTCTTGGAAGCGGTCTTCTGCTGTGAGGTGGCGTCTTCACCTGGACACACACCCTGGGCTCCTGTAAGAGCGCCCTTGGCACCAGTGTCAGGCTGGTTCTCATGGACTGAGACATGGCGGCTGAGGAGAGCAACGTCTCCCACACTGAAATTACAGTAGGGGCACTGATACTCCTTGTTGGCCCCATGGTATTTGAGGTGAGTGTGGTACACAGCAGTATCGCTGTGAGCAAAGGGGCAGTGCGGACAGCGGAGCAGGCGCTTGGGTTTGGCGCCCAAGTCGGCACCACCAGCAGCGCTGGACTTAGGCGTGGTGGTGGCGTGCGAGGCAGATGGGGTTCCGCTGCTAGTGCTGCAAGCAAGGCAGGAGGGCCTGGGGTTAGAAGCCATGGGGAGCGAAAAAAAAAGGGGGTCGGGGCAAAGCCAGGAAAAACCAGTGGTAGGGCAATGGATTTCTTCAAGGAGGAGGCAAAAAAGAGTTAATTATTTGCAAGGTTAAAATTAATGGGTACCCTACTAGGAAATCCTACTTCAGCTGCTGATTATTGCTGATGCAAAGGTGTGGAAATGAAATGTTAAGCTTAAAATAATACAAGCATTAACAATTAAATTAAAAATTACAATCAGATAATTGGAACTTAACAAACTTCCATTAGCATTAAAGCTTCCCATTTTACACATGATCTGTAGAAGCAAGATCTGAGACAATCTTACATATAGACAATGTGTAGCTATGGAAGCGTCACATTGCTCAGACAAGTACTGAAGAACAAGAACACAGTCTTTATTACAAATCTTGTATGAGGTTATCAATGCAGGCAAGCTGTAGAAGCACATGTGAGCACATCACAATTCTCGGTCAAGCAAGTGAGCTCCGAGCAAAGCACATGAGGCAAATCTCTAGTGAAGCAAAACAACAACAAAAACAAAGTGGCTAGCACTTCCGTGAACTAGCCACCAAACCAGGGAGGCCACTGAAGCAGAGCATTCCCCCAGACGAAAGCCTGCATTAGGCAGACCCGGAACCATCATTCCACTGTGCGGTATGAATGGGCAGAGCAGTGCATGGAGTGACAGCCAAAGGCCATGCAAACCTTCAAGTCCTCCCACTTTTTCCTTGTCACACTGTTTGGGAAAGTGAAAATCTCTGAAGCTCTACAGAAGCAACTGACTGATGCCAACAAAATTCTGAAAGCCACGTGCAGTTCCAAGTCAAAATGATGGCCATCCTCTAGTACCTGCTTCTGAGGAGAAAACCTTTGCCACAGCACGCAGTCATCAAATCTAAATCAAGACTACAAGATGGTTTGAACTATACATTGAAATGTAGATGAAGGTTTCTTCAGGCCTACACTGATGACTGAAAGTAGGAAGACTGTGCTTGATGGAAAGCACACTACATTGCCATGAAATTCCAGTTATTTCCTGTGGATGAACCAATGTTACTAAAACCCAGCACCAATCTACCACTGACTGTGAAAGCAGGGCATACCCCTGACAAACTGCAACCCAAGCATGCAAGCAAGCTCCAGAGCTAAACCTTAATTAACTTGACCACACAAAATGGAAGGCAAGAGCCTGCCTGCACTGCGCCAAAATGACTTCCTTCAAACTGCAGCACTATCTAGCTAGCATTTGCCATTCTCCAAGGAACCTGGGGCTCAGCAAGGCAAGGCAGCAAGCAGAAGGCGTGCATATTAATTTCAAAATGCTGAGGAGGTGCTGGGGGTCGCATCCACCACCAGGAGGGTAAGAGGTTACAGGTCGGTGGGCGGTACCTTGGGGTCGATGCCTGGGCCACTTGATGCTGTTGTACATGTCTTGCCGTAGCGGGCAAGTCGGGAGACAGGAATTGACACTGGAGGCATTTGAACCGACGCTCTCCGTCTACCACCATCACTTCCACGGGCACCCCCTTGTATGTCGCCTGGCCTACCGCTAGCATCGTCTTTGGCTTGCTGTGAGTGGTCTGCACAGCCATCTCGGATTCCTCGAGAATCTCAACTACATCGTCCTCGGGTGCTTCATCCTGGTTGGAGGAGGCAGGAGAGGATGCCTGGGATGAGGGCTGGCCATCATCACTCTGGGCTGTTCCCGTCTGACCCGTCTCCTTAAGTTCTCTTGGGTGAACCTGTCTCATGTGGTGGTGCAGGTGCTCCATCCTGTCCACACTGTAGTTGCAATACCAGCACCTGAGGATGCATGAAGACAGGGCAACCTGCATCAGCTGGCCCGGCACCTGGCACCTCCACCTTCTCCAGCCATGAGCAATGATGGAGGTGATGGCAGATGAGTTGCGATGCCCTGATCTCCACACCCAAGCCACACTAGGTGAGCGATGAAATTTCAGGGGTGCTTTATCTCGTCCCGAAATGGAGGATGCAATATTCAAAAATACCTTTGGATCTTTCGATGCAATCTAGTAGGTGCTCTAGCTTCGTCGAGCACCAAGAGTAAGGATTGTGCAACCAAAATTCATGGAAAACTTTGGACAGAAAGATTAAATGCCATTCAAAAACCAAATTTGCATTATCATTACATCATGACAGCAATTTACTTCCTACACCTCAGACTTTGCTGGGTTTTTATTTTGGGGGGGGGGGGTTTGCTTTTGTTTATTTTTCTGTCTGCAGGGGCAGAATCCAGTATGCACATGACGGGTGCACCACTCAGATCTGTTGAAATTTGCAGACTTGAGGGACTCGCACTGCAAGAGGCACTGTCAGAATTTGATCAATTTCAGGGATTTGGCATCCATTACATGGAAAACCAACGTTGCAGAGCCAATTTTCTTCATCAGTAGAGATGAATCCTTTCCTTGAAAACCCCCCATGGGTTGA